>JALPQD010000836.1:6143-21541 GCA_023101885.1 Typhlomys cinereus | reverse complement strand
ATTGGAGAGTGGAAGTTGCCAAGGGGGAGAGACCGGAAGACAGAGGTGTGAGAGAAGCTTCAGGCGCCATCCAGTGCAGTGCAGCCTCAGACTGCGGCCTGGATTGCTAGGAGCTAGGAGGCCAGAGCACCCGGCAGAACTCATCCAGGTCTGGAAAGTCGTCCTCCTGTGCACACGGGTAGAGGCATCGGGAAAACTTTCTTTGCTTTCTTCCCTTCAGGGAGATCGAAGAGGGTCTTTCTCTGTAGTTTGGGCTTTCCTGGATCTTTGAAATTTCTTAGCTCAGCAGAGATCTTTCTAGAGCGTTGGGGGTAGAACCTCCTTTTCCACACACGTGACCCAAGCACGTCTCCAATCCTGCCTCACCTCCCTGAGTGCTGAATTCGGAAGCGTGAGCGGTGGGAGATCTGCTTTGAAGACAGCGATCTCATGGGAATCTAGTAATCCTTGACATTCCTTGACCCCGAGTTGAGAGGTCGTAGAACGTGTGTCTTTCGCGACTCTGTAAGCCTCGTGCTCATCTTCACGGAAACTTCCTTTGGTTCTGCCTTCTTTCTCTGAAGTTATAAACACGATCGGCAAAGGAAGGAGAGGCTAGGGGAACACAGGGATATTCCGAAAGTTTTCTCAAATTGCATTCGAGAGCCGAGACCCCGATCGCGCGCCCGCCATGGCCTCCAAGATGGATATGTCTCTGGACGACATCATCAAGCTGAACCGGAGCCAGCGCGGCGGCCGCGGCGCGGGCCGGGGACGCGGCAGGGCCGCTTGGCAGGGCGGCCGCGGCGGCGGGCCCATGCGGAACCGGCCGGCCCTCGCCCGCGGCGTCGCGGGCGGCGGCAGGAATCGGCCGGCGCCCTACAGCCGGCCGAAGCGGCTGCCCGACAAGTGGCAGCACGACCTCTTCGGCAGCGGCTTCGGGGGCGGAGCCGGCCTGGAGACCGGCGGCAGACTTCTGCTGTCAAACCTGCACTTCGGGCTGTCGGGCGCCGACGTTCAGGAAGTCTTCGCTGAATTCGGAACGCTCAAGGAGGCAGCCGTGCACTACGATCGGTGTGGGCGAAGCTTAGGGACGGCATTCCTGCACTTCGAGCGGAAGGCGGACGCCCTGGAGGCCATGAGGCAATACAACGGGGTCCCTCTGCGTGGCCGCCCTATGAACATCCAGCTCGTGACGTCGCAGGTTGACGCACAGCGGAGACCCACACAAAGCAGAAGCAGAGGCAGAGTCTGTCTGTCTGTCTATCTATCTATCTATCTATCTATCTATCTATCTATCTATCTATCTATCAATCAATCAATCAATCAATGTATCTACTTATTTATTCTTCGCACACTCTTATTTTACTACAGTAACGATGAGAATACCACCTTCCCCACAACAGGAACCAGTAAAATTTATCCCCAAAGTAATTCAGTAGAAAACAGGTCTGTTTCAGAATTTGAAAACCGAAGAAAAAAGGGGAAAACCTTTCCTAAGTTTTTAAGTCCTATTTGAAAGAGAAAACCCCGAATCCCATCATTGGCTGCACAGTCAGTCGGCCCCCTCCCCCCCCCCTCCCGCCTCCCCCCTCCACTGGAGAAGAGCCGGTTTGCCGACGGGCCCTGGGTTCTGCGCACAATTGGATTTGCTGGCTGTTTAGTGGTTGTCCATGCTTTCACGGTAGGCATCCAGCTGTGCATCCAGCTCCTCCGCCGAGAGCTGCTGTTTGGAACTGGCGCCGTGCCTCGGCCTCTTCCCCGCTGCCAGCTGCCTCGGCGAGTCCTCTGGGGGTACCGCCACCACTGCCAAATGCTCCGAGCGCCTCCGCCTCCGCCTCTGCCTCTGCTTCTGCTTTGTGTGCGTCTCCGCTGTGCGTCAACCTGCGACGTCACGAGCTGGATGTTCATAGGGCGGCCACGCAGAGGGACCCCGTTGTATTGCCTCATGGCCTCCAGGGCGTCCGCCTTCCGCTCGAAGTGCAGGAATGCCGTCCCTAAGCTTCGCCCACACCGATCGTAGTGCACGGCTGCCTCCTTGAGCGTTCCGAATTCAGCGAAGACTTCCTGAACGTCGGCGCCCGACAGCCCGAAGTGCAGGTTTGACAGCAGAAGTCTGCCGCCGGTCTCCAGGCCGGCTCCGCCCCCGAAGCCGCTGCCGAAGAGGTCGTGCTGCCACTTGTCGGGCAGCCGCTTCGGCCGGCTGTAGGGCGCCGGCCGATTCCTGCCGCCGCCCGCGACGCCGCGGGCGAGGGCCGGCCGGTTCCGCATGGGCCCGCCGCCGCGGCCGCCCTGCCAAGCGGCCCTGCCGCGTCCCCGGCCCGCGCCGCGGCCGCCGCGCTGGCTCCGGTTCAGCTTGATGATGTCGTCCAGAGACATATCCATCTTGGAGGCCATGGCGGGCGCGCGATCGGGGTCTCGGCTCTCGAATGCAATTTGAGAAAACTTTCGGAATATCCCTGTGTTCCCCTAGCCTCTCCTTCCTTTGCCGATCGTGTTTATAACTTCAGAGAAAGAAGGCAGAACCAAAGGAAGTTTCCGTGAAGATGAGCACGAGGCTTACAGAGTCGCGAAAGACACACGTTCTACGACCTCTCAACTCGGGGTCAAGGAATGTCAAGGATTACTAGATTCCCATGAGATCGCTGTCTTCAAAGCAGATCTCCCACCGCTCACGCTTCCGAATTCAGCACTCAGGGAGGTGAGGCAGGATTGGAGACGTGCTTGGGTCACGTGTGTGGAAAAGGAGGTTCTACCCCCAACGCTCTAGAAAGATCTCTGCTGAGCTAAGAAATTTCAAAGATCCAGGAAAGCCCAAACTACAGAGAAAGACCCTCTTCGATCTCCCTGAAGGGAAGAAAGCAAAGAAAGTTTTCCCGATGCCTCTACCCGTGTGCACAGGAGGACGACTTTCCAGACCTGGATGAGTTCTGCCGGGTGCTCTGGCCTCCTAGCTCCTAGCAATCCAGGCCGCAGTCTGAGGCTGCACTGCACTGGATGGCGCCTGAAGCTTCTCTCACACCTCTGTCTTCCGGTCTCTCCCCCTTGGCAACTTCCACTCTCCAATCGGATCGGAGTCTGGATAAATCCGCCTCCTCCCATTATCCTATCATCCCCGCACCTGATTGACCACGCCTACTCACCCTCCTGCTAAACGAGATTGGAATGTAGCTTTGTTCAAGGTGACTGACTGAGGCTTGAAAGATGAAGAGAAGATGCCATGTGGAAAGCAAGGACTTGCTCACACATTGACTGACACCATTTTGCTCATCTTATGGAGCACTCTCCTTGTGATTTACGTGTCTCGAGAGCGGGCCTGCCTCTCTGTGGTAGACATTCCGTGACTCAAGTGTTGGCACCATTGTGGATTCGGTATAAACTGTGAAAAGGTTGAGGGACTATTCCTGTGTTCCTGAAGCCTCTCCTTCCTTTGCCAATCGTGTTTACAACATCAGAGAAAGAGGACAGTAAAAAAGGAAGTTTCCGTGAAAATGAACGTGAGGCTTACAGAGTCATGACGAACACAGTTTCTATGATCCCTCAACTCGGGGTCAAGAGAGGTCAAGGATTAAAAAATTCCCATGAGATTGCTGTCTTCCAATCAAATCTTTCATCGCTCACACGTATAATTTCAGCACTCGGGGAGGTGAGCCAGGATTACTATGAATTTGAACTGAAGCCAGCCTGGCCTCTGGAGACCCTGTCTGAGAAAATTAGCCAAACACATCACTACGCGGGCGAGTGTTAAAATGTAATTTTATCTATCGATTTATGTATCCATCTATTTACCTATCTATCTATCTGTCTGTCTATCTATCTATCTATCTATCTATCTATCTATCTATCAATCAATCAATCAATCAATCAATGTATCTACTTATTTATTCTACGCACACTCTTATTTTACTACAGTAACGATGAGAATACCACCTTCCCCACAACAGGAACCAGTAAAATTTATCCCCAAAGTAATTCAGTAGAAAACAGGTCTGTTATAGAATTTGAAAACCGAAGAAAAATAGGGGCAAAACCTTTCCTAAGTTTTTAAGTCCTAAGTTTTCAAGTGACACAAGAGCGGGCCTCCCTCTCTGTGGTAGACATTCCGTGACTCAAGTGTTGGCACCGATTCCTGCCGCCGCCCCCGACGCTTCTTTGGGAACCGAAGAGGCGGGCGGCGGCTGCGAGGTAGAGCGGGCGCAGTTGGACTGACGGGTCGCCAGGGGCTCAAGTCTGCTCCCCGGGATTTGAGAGCCCCTGTGTGGAATGCCTGCGCGGCGCGCGCAGCATCCTTAGCAACCGGGCTGAGGTTCGGGGAGCGCCTGAGTGAGTGAGCACCAGTACGTCCCTTTCTTTGCCAGGGGGCGGGGGAAGGGGTGGGGACCGTGGAGTTCGGGTTCGTCTCCCCGCACCGTTGCGCCAGAGATCCAGAGCAGGCCCCGCGGACCGCCTCAGCAAGCTGGGAGTGGGGGGCTCGGGAGAAGGATGAGTCTGCCCCGCAACTCACACCAAGCAGCTGATGGCAGAGAGGTGGCTTTGGGCTGGGCCCAGGAAATTCGGGGAGAAACCCTTGGAAATTCTGCGGGACTCAATTGTCCCTGTCGCAGCCCCGCGAGGCTTGGGACCTGGAGTTTAGTGTGTGTGAGAAAGGAGAGGCGGAAGAAGTCGACTTGGAGGCTCCACCTGGAGCAGAAAGTCCACTTGAGCACGGAGGAGAGCCAGGGACAGAGAGCAGAGCGGTACCGGCTCCTTGTTCCTTGGCGCTCCCAAGTATGTCTGGATGCATCCATGCCGTCCACATGGCGTCCTTGGGATCCAATGAGTCCTGGTTCTTCAGGGTTCTGATTTTCGCACACATTGTGGGAAGCACGGTTCCCTTTGGCCAGGCTCGCTGCTTCCCTCCCTGAGAAGAGACTGGCCTGGGTTTCATGGATGACTGGGAAGGAGAACGGGATCAGCACCAGTCCAGGTCAGAGGATTCCCCGGAGGAAGAGAGGCGAGGACCCCTTCTTGCTTCAGCTGGGCTGCTGGAGCCCGAAGAGTCACTTCCCGGGTCCTCTTACCCAGGGGCCATCCGATTTTCTTCGGAGGAGCCAGAGGGGCTGAGGCAGAAGGCCCCTTCCGGGGAAGGAGGGATCCGAGCTTCCTCCTTCCCCCAGGACCCCTTGCCTGTAGAGGAGGGCCCATCCTCCCTCGCAGGTGGGGCTCTGCAGGTGAGGAAGCGACCTGCCAGGGCAGCCCACACCTTTCCCTTGCCCATGGCGGCCTGCGCGTCTCTTTAGGAAACATATTCCTCGGGCGACAGGCTCTTGAGCCAGCGGTCCAGGCTCAGCCTGTAGCGTGCGCGCAGCTCCTCCGCCTGCCTCTCGTGAAGCTGCTTCAGGCTCTGCGGGAGTGCGACTGCCGATCACCACCCTGCGCTCCCTCGGGGGCAGATGCTTAAGCTCCTCGCTGCCCCAGCAATCTCGGTGAAACTTGTGGTATCCATTCATGGGGGCTTTCTCGGGTTCTCCCCGCAGCCGCAGCGTTCCCCCGGGGAGCTGGAGGGGTATCCCGGAGAGGCTGGTCGGTGCGGGGGCCTGGAGGGCTGTCACCTTTCCAGGTGGCGGCTCCTGGGAGCCTTGGGCTGGGCGACACGCGGGCACCAGGGATGTCTTGGAATGCCGGGCCGGGTGAGGGTGGTCTTCCTTGAATCGAGCCAGTTTCTCCTCGTAGAGATCTTTCTCCTCGTGGAAGGCGCGCACGTACTGCTGCCTCACGTGCTCCGAGAGCTGCTTGTACTTCTCGCTCAGCAGTCTGCTGAGCTGCGAGTTGTTGAGATCAGGGTACAGCCGAGAGTTCTGGGCCCTCTGCTCCCTGTAGAAGCGCAGGTAGGCGGTCAGGGGCCTTTTGGGGAAGTCGGGGTGCTTCTTGGGCGCCTGAGCATTGGGGAGGCGTTGTGCGCGGAGCTTGGCTTCCCACTCCAGCGCCCACAGGGTGCGCGACTTCCTCAGCTTGTGCGAAATCTCCAGCCACCTCAGTCTGCACATGTCCCCCGAGAACTTTCCAAAAGCTACTCTGTCCCAGTCCAGCTCGGCCTGGGTCTTCTGGAATCCTCGCCGATCGTCGGCTCCCACATTGTTCTCTATGGCTTCCAGGAGCGGCAGGGTGTCTCTCGACCAGCACCCTTGCGTGGGAAGCGAGGCCATGTCCACTCAGGTCTCTCGCTCAGGCAGAGGCCCCAACAGCAGCTGGCCTCTTCACACACGCAGTCTCATGCACTCACGCACCTGGCACAGGGTGGGCACTTGCTAGGCTCGCTTGCTTGGGCGGACCTCAAGGAAGAAACACAAGGCTGAGTGCACTCACTGCACTCGTGATTCCGACTGTCCCGCAGTCTCTCCCGCGTGCTCTTGCTCGCAGAGAAAGGGGCCTTGGGATTCAGCAGTCTGTGAAGCCTGGGCTCTCGGGACAGGGGACGCCGCGATGTGCCTCTCTCGCGGGTCTTCCTTCAAGTGCCTGTGGGCGGAGCCCTCACTCCCTTGGCACAAGCCCCTGCAGGCCCCACCCTGGCGGTATTCCCCGGCTCCGTGGTGAGATTAGGGGCAGCGCACACCTGAACACGCACTCCACGCTCGGTCATTCTTTTCTCTTCTCTTCTGCCTGGCACGATCCCAGAACACGACAGGCTCAGCTCCCGGACACAGTGTCTATCTCACATCCTAGGTCAGTCGGAGGATGTGAGATACAAAACGAAAATAAATAAAATAAGAGAAAATAAAAATAAAGAAGTCCAGGAGCTAGTTGACATCTGAACTTCTGGGGTGCCTTGACCACACAGGTTGAGCAAGTTGCAATGGAAGGCTGAGACCTCGCCCACTCTGGTCGTCTGGACATGTTGCTCCGAATCAAAGAATTTTCCTGACCTATTCCATAAAGTGATTTGCATGGCGTACATTTGTGTATTTTGCGTATGATTATCTTTTACACAGTAGGTGTGTAAGTGAGTAACGTGATGCTTTTGGAAAACCTTTTTCTTTACATAGGTATTTATTTATTTGGCATGCCACTCTGGAGCTCTGAGGGTGACCTCTGGAATCAGCCTGCAGGATTGCTCTACCTCCTTTTTGGCTTTTCTCTGATGTTTCTCGAGCTTGCCTTCCAGGAAGGTTAGCTGCCATTTCCAACAAGCATTTGAAGAATATTCTGGCACCCGATCTCAGGTCCTTCTGCTTGGGAGGCAGACACTTAATCCCTGAGCCATCTGACCCTTCCCCTAATTTCTTTTCTAGGAGAATTTTACAAGGACTGCATTCCTTATTGCTACACTCCAAACACACACACACACACACACACACACACACACACACACACGTAGTCACACACGCAAGCACAGGCATACATACCTAGAGAGGGAGGGGGAGGGAGGGAGAGAGAGAGGGAGAGAGAGAGAGAGAGAGAGAGAGAGAGAGAGAGAGAGCATATTTTTTGACCTGTTGAGAGCTACCATTTCCAGTACAGGACTTGATAAGAGACAGAATAACTCCTCTGCCTCTGCCCATATGGAAGCAACTGCATCGGTTCGCTTTCCTCTATGTGAACTGATGAAGCCCCCAGCCCTTTCTCCAACTGGACTATTTTCATCTAGACTTTGAAAACTACAATTGAACCACTGCTTTCAAGGTTTCTTTTTTGGGAATCACTTCCTTCTTCCCCCTTGAAAACCGATTTCTTAAAAATATCTGTTGGACTGCTTGATAACAGTTCTGTGTAGACCCGACTTCAACTTTTTCGAGTACTGAATTGCGATGGATTTCCAAGCGATTTCCCCTCTTTCTGAGTCGAAAGAAGGATAGGAAGGGGAGGGAGAGTTGGCAACATCTTCCACCTGTAGGAATTTCTTACTTTCCCTCTCTATGGATTCTGTAGATCCAGAGGATTGCTGTATTGCAGTCGGAGAGAGTAGTTTACTCAACTTCCTTTTCCCTTCCTAGTGTAGAACAATATTATTCCCATTTTGAACTTTGGTCACTGTACAGCTTGTGAGGCAGACACTCGGACTTAGAACCGCCTCATGGAAGGAAGGAAGAGGGTTGTGAGGACGATGCACATCCACTTCTTTTTCTTTGGAAGTTGTCAAGTGTCGGGGATTTGATCCTCTAAGACGATCTCTGTCTTAGGGTTCCGCACAGCGGGCAGTGATATCACTCATCTTTCTGCCGGTGCACACGAGTCCAAGATGTCCTGTTCCTTCCCTGGGTGAGTTTCCTAAGGAGCGAGCTCATTTTTGGAGTGTTTGAAGGCTTTTGGCTGAAACCGTCCCCCTGGTGCTGAGGAGGTAACAGGATATCCGCACCGTGTGGGTTGACTCCCAAGTGGAAGGGTTCCAGACTTTGCCAGCGGCAGCACGAGGATTGCACGAGAGCGGGGACTGCCTTTTCCCAGGAAGCCCTGGACTTGGTTGGGGAAGAGCAGCGCGCCGCAGCGGGGCCGCTTGGCATCCGCCAGGGCCTCTGCGGGAGGGAGGCTCAGTGCTGCAGAGAGGTCTGTCGTTCAGTCGGTGGATGGGTGAGTCAGTGAGTGAGTGAGTGCAGGGCGACCGTCGGTCCGGGCTGCAGGCGGGCGGAATCAGCAGGCGGCGGCTTTCCCAGGAGACCCGCGCAGCGCGTGGCATTTCTTCTTTGGGAACCGAAGAGGCGGGCGGCGGCTGCGAGGTAGAGCGGGCGCAATTGGACTGACGGGTCGCCAGGGGCTCAAGTCTGCTCCCCGGGACTTGAGAGCCCCTGTGTGGAATGCCGGCGCGGCGCGCGCAGCGTCCATAGCAACCGGGCTGAGGTTCCGGGAGCGCCTGAGTGAGTGAGCACCAATAGGTCCCTTTCTTTGCCAGGGGGCGGGGGAAGGGGTGGGGACCGTGGAGTTCGGGTTTGTCTCCCCGCACCGTTGCGCCAGAGATCCAGAGCAGGCCCCGCGGACCGCCTCAGCAGGCTGGGAGGGGGGGGCTCGGGAGAAGGATGAGTCTGCCCCGCAACTCCCACCAAGCAGCTGATGGCAGAGAGGTGGCTTTGGGCTGGGCCCAGGAAAGCCGGGGAGAAACCCTTGGAAATTCTGCGGGACTCAATTGTCCCTGTCGCAGCCCCGCGAGGCTTGGGACCTGGAGTTTAGTGTGTGTGAGAAGGGAGAGGCGGAAGAAGTCGACTTGGAGGCTCCACCTGGAGCAGAAAGTCCACTTGAGCACGGAGGAGAGCCAGGGACAGAGAGCAGAGCGGTACCGGCTCCTTGTTCCTTGGCGCTCCCAAGTATGTCTGGATGCATCCATGCCGTCCACATGGCGTCCTTGGGATCCAATGAGTCCTGGTTCTTCAGGGTTCTGATTTTCGCACACATTGTGGGAAGCACGGTTCCCTTTGGCCAGGCTCGCCGCTTCCCTCCCTGAGAAGAGCCTGGCCTGGGTTTGCATGGATGACTGGGAAGGAGAAGGGGCTCAGAACCAGTCCAGGTCCGAGGATTCCCCGGAGGAAGAGAGGCGAGGCCCTCCTCTTGCTTCAGCTGGGCTGCAGGAGCCCGAAGAGTCGCTTCCCGGGTCCTCTTGCCCAGGGGCCATCCGATTTTCTGCGGAGGAGCCAGAGGGGCTGAGGCAGAAGGCCCCTTGCGGGGAAGGAGGGACCCGAGCTTCCTCCTTCCCCCAGGACCCCTTGCCTGCAGAGGAGGGCCCATCCTCCCGCGCAGGTGGGGCTCCGCAGGTGAGGAAGCGGCCTGCCAGGGCGGCCCACACCTTTCCCTTGCCCATGGCGGCCTGCGCGTCTCTGTAGGAAGCATATTCCTCGGGCGACAGGCTCTTGAGCCAGCGGTCCAGGCTCAGCCTGTAGCGCGCGCGCAGCTCCTCCGCCTGCCTCTCGTGAAGCTGCTTCAGGCTCCGCGGGAGTCGCTGCCAGCGTCTGCCGATCTCCACCCTGCGCTCCCTCGGGGGCAGATGCCTCAGCTCCTCGCTGGCCCAGCAATCTCGGTGAAACTTGTGGTATCCATTCATGGGGGGTTTCTCGGGTTCTCCCCGCAGCCGCAGCGTTCCCCCGTGGAGCTGGAGGGGTGTCCCGGAGAGGCTGGTCGGTGCGGGGGCCTGGAGGGCTGTCACCTTTCCCGGGGGCGGCTCCTGGGAGCCTTGGGCTGGGCGACGCGCGGGCACCAGGGATGTCTTGGAATGCCGGGCCGGGTCAGGGTGGTCTTCCTTGAATCGAGCCAGTTTCTCCTCGTAGAGCTCTTTCTCCTCGTGGAAGGCGCGCACGTACTGCTGCCTCACGTGCTCCGGGAGCTGCTTGTACTTCTCGCTCAGCAGTCTGCTGAGCTGCGGGTTGTTGAGGTCAGGGTACAGCCGAGAGTACTGGGCCCTCTGCTCCCTGTAGAAGCGTAGGTAGGCGGTCAGGGGCCTTTTGGGGAAGTCGGGGTGCTTCTTGGGCGCCTGAGCCTTGGGGAGGCGTTGCGCGCGGCGCTTGGCTTCCCGCACCAGCGCCGACAGGGTGCGCGACTTCCTCAGCTTGTGCGAAATCTCCAGCCACCTCAGTCTGCACATGTCCCCCGAGAACTTTCCAAAAGCTACTCTGTCCCAGTCCAGCTCGGCCTGGGTCTTCTGGAATCCTCGCCGATCGTCAGCTGCCACATTGTTCTCTATGGCTTCCAGGAGCCGCAGGGTGTCTCTCGGAGACCAGCACCCTTGCGTGGGAAGCGAGGCCATGTCCACTCAGGTCTCTCGCTCAGGCAGAGGCCCCAACAGCAGCTGGCCTCTTCACACACGCAGTCTCTCGCACTCACGCACCTGGCACCGGGTGGGCACTTGCTAGGCTCGCTTGCTGGGGCGGACCTCAAGGAAGAAACACAAGGCTGAGTGCACGCACTGCACTCGCGATTCCGACTGTCCCGCAGTCTCTCCCGCGTGCTCTTGCTCGCAGAGAAAGGGGCCTTGGGATTCAGCAGTCTGTGAAGCCTGGGCTCTCGGGACAGGGGACGCCGCGATGTGCCTCTCTCGGGGGTCTTCCTGCAAGTGCCTGTGGGCGGAGCCCTCACTCCCTTGGCGGAAGCCCCTGCAGGCCCCACCCTGGCGGGATTCCCCAGCTCCGTGGTGAGATTAGGGGCAGGGCACACCTGAACACGCACTCAGCGCTCGGTCAGTTCTTTTCTCTTCTCTTCTGCCTGGCACGATCCCAGAACACGACAGGCTCAGCTCCCGGACACAGTGTCTATCTCACATCCTAGGTCAGTCGGAGGATGTGAGATACAAAACGAAAATAAATAAAATAAGAGAAAATAAAAATAAAGAAGTCCAGGAGCTAGTTGACATCTGAACTTCTGGGGTGCCTTGACCACACAGGTTGAGCAAGTTGCAATGGAAGGCTGAGACCTCGCCCACTCTGGTCGTCTGGACATGTTGTTCCGAATCAAAGAATTTTCCTGACCTATTCCATAAAGTGATTTGCATGGCGTACATTTGTGTATTTTGCGTATGATTATCTTTTACACAGTAGGTGTGTAAGTGAGTAACGTGATGCTTTTGGAAAACCTTTTTCTTTACATAGGTATTTATTTATTTGGCATGCCACTCTGGAGCTCTGAGGGTGACCTCTGGAATCAGCCTGCAGGATTGCTCTACCTCCTTTTTGGCTTTTCTCTGATGTTTCTCGAGCTTGCCTTCCAGGAAGGTTAGCTGCCATTTCCAACAAGCATTTGAAGAATATTCTGGCACCCGATCTCAGGTCCTTCTGCTTGGGAGGCAGACACTTAATCCCTGAGCCATCTGACCCTTCCCCTAATTTCTTTTCTAGGAGAATTTTACAAGGACTGCATTCCTTATTGCTACACTCCAAACACACACACACACACACACACACACACACACACACGTAGTCACACACGCAAGCACAGGCATACATACCTAGAGAGGGAGGGGAGGGAGGAGAGAGAGAGGAGAGAGAGAGAGAGAGAGAGAGAGAGAGAGAGAGAGAGAGAGAGAGCATATTTTTTGACCTGTTGAGAGCTACCATTTCCAGTACAGGACTTGATAAGAGACAGAATAACTCCTCTGCCTCTGCCCATATGGAAGCAACTGCATCGGTTCGCTTTCCTCTATGTGAACTGATGAAGCCCCCAGCCCTTTCTCCAACTGGACTATTTTCATCTAGACTTTGAAAACTACAATTGAACCACTGCTTTCAAGGTTTCTTTTTTGGGAATCACTTCCTTCTTCCCCCTTGAAAACCGATTTCTTAAAAATATCTGTTGGACTGCTTGATAACAGTTCTGTGTAGACCCGACTTCAACTTTTTCGAGTACTGAATTGCGATGGATTTCCAAGCGATTTCCCCTCTTTCTGAGTCGAAAGAATGATAGGAAGGGGAGGGAGAGTTGGCAACATCTTCCACCTGTAGGAATTTCTTACTTTCCCTCTCTATGGATTCTGTAGATCCAGAGGATTGCTGTATTGCAGTCGGAGAGAGTAGTTTACTCAACTTCCTTTTCCCTTCCTAGTGTAGAACAATATTATTCCCATTTTGAACTTTGGTCACTGTACAGCTTGTGAGGCAGACACTCGGACTTAGAACCGCCTCATGGAAGGAAGGAAGAGGGTTGTGAGGACGATGCACATCCACTTCTTTTTCTTTGGAAGTTGTCAAGTGTCGGGGATTTGATCCTCTAAGACGATCTCTGTCTTAGGGTTCCGCACAGCGGGCAGTGATATCACTCATCTTTCTGCCGGTGCACACGAGTCCAAGATGTCCTGTTCCTTCCCTGGGTGAGTTTCCTAAGGAGCGAGCTCATTTTTGGAGTGTTTGAAGGCTTTTGGCTGAAACCGTCCCCCTGGTGCTGAGGAGGTAACAGGATATCCGCACCGTGTGGGTTGACTCCCAAGTGGAAGGGTTCCAGACTTTGCCAGCGGCAGCACGAGGATTGCACGAGAGCGGGGACTGCCTTTTCCCAGGAAGCCCTGGACTTGGTTGGGGAAGAGCAGCGCGCCGCAGCGGGGCCGCTTGGCATCCGCCAGGGCCTCTGCGGGAGGGAGGCTCAGTGCTGCAGAGAGGTCTGTCGTTCAGTCGGTGGATGGGTGAGTCAGTGAGTGAGTGAGTGCAGGGCGACCGTCGGTCCGGGCTGCAGGCGGGCGGAATCAGCAGGCGGCGGCTTTCCCAGGAGACCCGCGCAGCGCGTGGCATTTCTTCTTTGGGAACCGAAGAGGCGGGCGGCGGCTGCGAGGTAGAGCGGGCGCAATTGGACTGACGGGTCGCCAGGGGCTCAAGTCTGCTCCCCGGGACTTGAGAGCCCCTGTGTGGAATGCCGGCGCGGCGCGCGCAGCGTCCATAGCAACCGGGCTGAGGTTCCGGGAGCGCCTGAGTGAGTGAGCACCAATAGGTCCCTTTCTTTGCCAGGGGGCGGGGGAAGGGGTGGGGACCGTGGAGTTCGGGTTTGTCTCCCCGCACCGTTGCGCCAGAGATCCAGAGCAGGCCCCGCGGACCGCCTCAGCAGGCTGGGAGGGGGGGGCTCGGGAGAAGGATGAGTCTGCCCCGCAACTCCCACCAAGCAGCTGATGGCAGAGAGGTGGCTTTGGGCTGGGCCCAGGAAAGCCGGGGAGAAACCCTTGGAAATTCTGCGGGACTCAATTGTCCCTGTCGCAGCCCCGCGAGGCTTGGGACCTGGAGTTTAGTGTGTGTGAGAAGGGAGAGGCGGAAGAAGTCGACTTGGAGGCTCCACCTGGAGCAGAAAGTCCACTTGAGCACGGAGGAGAGCCAGGGACAGAGAGCAGAGCGGTACCGGCTCCTTGTTCCTTGGCGCTCCCAAGTATGTCTGGATGCATCCATGCCGTCCACATGGCGTCCTTGGGATCCAATGAGTCCTGGTTCTTCAGGGTTCTGATTTTCGCACACATTGTGGGAAGCACGGTTCCCTTTGGCCAGGCTCGCCGCTTCCCTCCCTGAGAAGAGCCTGGCCTGGGTTTGCATGGATGACTGGGAAGGAGAAGGGGCTCAGAACCAGTCCAGGTCCGAGGATTCCCCGGAGGAAGAGAGGCGAGGCCCTCCTCTTGCTTCAGCTGGGCTGCAGGGAGCCCGAAGAGTCGCTTCCCGGGTCCTCTTGCCCAGGGGCCATCCGATTTTCTGCGGAGGAGCCAGAGGGGCTGAGGCAGAAGGCCCCTTGCGGGGAAGGAGGGACCCGAGCTTCCTCCTTCCCCCAGGACCCCTTGCCTGCAGAGGAGGGCCCATCCTCCCGTGCAAGTGGGGCTCCGCAGGTGAGGAAGCGGCCTGCCAGGGCGGCCCACACCTTTCCCTTACCCATGACGGCCTGCGCGTCTCTGTAGGAAGCATATTCCTCGGGCGACAGGCCTTTGAGCCAGCGGTCCAGGCTCAGCCTGTAGCGCGCGCGCAGCTCCTCCGCCTGCCTCTCGTGAAGCTGCTTCAGGCTCCGCGGGAGTCGCTGCCAGCGTCTGCCGATCTCCACCCTGCGCTCCCTCGGGGGCAGATGCCTCAGCTCCTCGCTGGCCCAGCAATCTCGGTGAAACTTGTGGTATCCATTCATGGGGGGTTTCTCGGGTTCTCCCCGCAGCCGCAGCGTTTCCCCCGTGGAGCTGGAGGGTGTCCCGGAGAGGCTGGTCGGTGCGGGGGCCTGGAGGGCTGTCACCTTTCCCGGGGGCGGCTCCTGGGAGCTTGGGCTGGGCGACGCCGCGGGCACCAGGGATGTCTTGGAATGCCGGGCCGGGTCAGGGTGGTCTTCCTTGAATCGAGCCAGTTTCTCCTCGTAGAGCTCTTTCTCCTGGAAGGCGCGCACGTACTGCTGCCTCACGTGCTCGGGAGCTGCTTGTACTTCTCGCTCAGCAGTCTGCTGAGCTGCGGGTTGTTGAGGTCAGGGTACAGCCGAGAGTACTGGGCCCTCTGCTCCTGTAGAAGCGCAGGTAGGCGGTCAGGGGCCTTTTGGGGAAGTGGGGTGCTCTTGGGGCCTGAGCCTTGGGGAGGCGTTGCGCGCGCGCTGGCTTCCCGCACCAGCGCCGACAGGGTGCGCGACTTCCTCAGCTTGTGCGAAATCTCCAGCCACCTCAGTCTGCACATGTCCCCCTGAGAACTTTCCAAAACCTCCGTGTTTTTTTTTTTTTTTTTTTTTTTGTTGTTGAGGAGAGATGCCAAGGCGAGGCCTAGCAGTGCCCCACCGGTTTTGCCCACGGGTTGCGTGAGTTGCGAAGAGGACTGCGTGTTGTGAAGAGGGCCAAAGCTGCTGTTGGGGCCTCCTGGCTTGAGTCGAGAGACCTGCGTGGGTGGATCATGGCCCTCGCTTTCCAACGGCAAGGGTGCGTGGTCTCCAGAAGCAACACCCTGCGGCTCTGGAAGCCCATAGAGAACAAATGTGTCGGACATGCCTCGACGGGCGAGGATTCCACGAAGAACCCAGGGCCCGAGCTGGGACTGGGGACCAGCGTAGCT
>JALPQD010000835.1:291476-497843 GCA_023101885.1 Typhlomys cinereus | reverse complement strand
GTCACAAAATAACTATGATTTTTCCTGAACACAAATGTTACAGTATAGGAACTTCTCTAGGATACTTGTCCCTAAGAGGTTAAATTCCAACATTTGACTGAATCCTCTGCACGTGGTTCAATCTTTTGGAAAATTATGGCCTGCGTGAATATGTTGTATGAGAATGTCACAAAACAAATATGATCTTCTACTGAACACAAACTGTAACAATATAGAATCTTCTGTAGGATACTTATCCCTAAGAAGTGCACCTCCAACATTTGACTCTAAGTCCTACTCACTTGATCCACTATTTTCAAAAATCAAGGGCTGCGTGAACATATTCCATGAAAATGTCACAAAACCAGTGTGAAATTCTCCTGAACATAAAATGTTCCAACGTAAGAACATCTACAGGATTCTAATCACTGAGAAGAGAAGGTGAAACATGTGAATTTGACGCGTTCTCACTTGGTCACTATTTTTAAGCTCACTACAAGCCTGAACATAGTTGGTAGAATCAGCACAAAACAAATGTTGTTTGCTCTAGAATACAAAGTTTTACAGTCTAGAAACCTGTGTACGATATTTATCCCAAAGAAGTGCACATGCAACATATGACATCCCAAGGAAGTGCACATGCTACATATGACTGTGAGTACTCTTCCCTTGATTCACTATTTTGGAAGGGAACGGCATGCATGAACATGTTTCTTGGAAATGTCGTAAAACAAGTGTGATTTCCTCCTGAACACAAAGAGTTACAATATAGAAACTTGTGTATGACACTTCTCCTACAGAAGTGAACTTGCTACATTTAACTCAGAGTCCTCCTCACTTGGTTCACTATTTTGTAAAATCATGTCCTGTGCGAACATGGTCCATTCAAATGTCACAAAACAAGTATTATTTTCGCCAGAACACAAATGTTACAGTATAGGACTTCTCTAGAATACTTACCCTAAGAAGTGAAATTCCAACATTTGACTGAATCCTCCACACTTGGTTCACACTTTTGGAAAATCATGGCCTGCAGTGAAACATGTTGTATGCAAATGTCACAAAACAAGTATGATCTTCTCCTGAGCACAAAGTGTAACACTATAGACTCTTCTGTAGGATACTTATCCCTAAGAAGTGGCACCTCCAAAATTTGACCCTCAGTCCTCATCACTTGTTTCATTATTTTGGAAAATCAAGGCCTGTTTGACCATATTCCATGAAAAATGTCAAAAAACCAGTGTGAATTTCTCCTGAACATAAAAAGTTACAACGTTATGAACATCTACAGGATTCTTATCACTGGAAGAGAAAGTGAAACATGTGAATTTGACGTGTCCTCACTTGGTCACTCTTTTCAAGCTCATTAAAAGCCTGAACATAGTTGGTAGAATCAGCACAAAACAAATGTTGTTTCCTCCAGAATACAAAGTTTTACCGTCTAGAAACCTGTGTAGGATACTTATCCCAAAGAAGTGCACATGCTACATATGACTTCCCAAAGAAGTGCACATGCTACATATGACTGTGAGTCCCCTCACGTGGTTCACTGTTTTGGAAGGGAATGACATGCATGAACATGTTTCACGGAAACATCGTGAATCTAGTGTGATTCCTCCTGAACACAAAGAGTTACAATATAGAAACTTCTGTACGATACTTATCCTAAAGAAGTGTACTTGCAACATTTAACTCAGAGTCCTCCTCACTTGGTTCACTCTTTTGTAAAATCATGGCCTGCTTGAACATGTGTATGCGAGTGTCGCAAAACAAGTATGATCCAGTCCTGAACTCAAAGTATAACTATAAAATCTTCTGTAGGATACTTATCCCTAAGAAGTGCACCTCCATCATTTGACTCTCAGTCCTCCTCACTTGGTTCACTGTTTTGGAAAATCAAGGCTTGCATGACAATATTCTATGACAACATCACAAAACCAGTGTGAATTTCTCCTGAAGATAAAAAGTTACAACCTAGGAACATCTACACGATTCTTATCACTGAGAAGAGATAGTGGAAAATGTGAATTTGATGCGTCATCACTTGGTCATTATTTTCAAGCTCATCCTAAGCCTGAACATAGTTGGTAGAATCACCACAAAACAAATGTAGTTTGCTCCAGAATATAAGGTTTTACAGTCTAGAAACCTGTGTAGGATACTTTTGCCAAAGAAGTGCACATGCTACATATGACTTCCAAAAGAAGTGCACGTGCGACATATGACTGTGAGCCCTCTTCACTTGGTTCACTATTTGGAAGGGAACGACATGCCTGAACATGTTTCATGGAAACGTCGTAAAACAAGTGTGATTTCCTCCTGAACACAAAGAGTTACAATATAGAAACTTCTGTAGGATACTTATCCTAAAGAAGTGCACTTGCAACATTTAACTCAGAGTCCTCCTCACTTGGTTCACTATTTTGTAAAATCATGGCCTGTGTGCTCATGTGCCATTCAAATGTCCCAAAACAAGTATGACTTTCGCCTGAACACAATGGTACAGTATAGGAACTTCTCTAGGATACTTGTCCCTTACAAATGAAATTCCAACATGTGACTGTGAATCCTCCGCACTTGGTTCACTCTTTTGGAAATCATGGCCTGCGTGAACATGTTTTATGAGAATGTCACAAAACAATTATGATCTTCTCCTGAACACAAAGTGTAACAATATAGAATCTTCTGTAGGATACTTATCCCCAAGAAGTGCACCTCCGACTTTTGACTCTAAGTCCTCCTCACTTGGTTCACTGTTTTGGAAAATCAAGGCCTGCGTGAACATATTCCATGAAACGTCACAAAACCAGTGTGAAGTTCTCCGGAACATTAAAAAGTTACAATGTATGAACATCTACAGGATTCTAATCACTGAGAATAGAGAGAGAAACATGTGAATTTGACGCGTCCTCACGTGGTCACTATTCTAAGGTTCATTACAAGCCTGAACATAGTTGTTAGAATCAGCACAAAACAAATGTTGTTTGCTTCAGAATACAAAGTATTATAGTCTAGAAACCTGTATAGGATACTTATCCCAAACAAATGCACATTCTACACATGACATCCCAAAGGAGTGCACATGCTACATATGACTGTGAGTCCTCTTCACTTGGTTCACTATTCTGGAAGGGAACGACATGCCTGAACATGTTTCATGGAAACGTCATAAAGCACGTGTGATTTCCTCCTCAACACAAAGAGTTACAATATAGAAACTTCTGTATGATCCTTATGGTAAAGAAGTGCACTTGCAACATTTAACTAAGAGTCCACCTCACTTGGTTCAAAATTTTGTAAAATCATGGCCTGTGCGAACATGTGCCATACAAATGTCACAAAATAACTATGATTTTTGCCTGAACACAAATGTCACAGTATAGGAACTTCTCTAGGATACTTGTCCCTAAGAAGTTAAATTCCAACAATTGACTGAATCCTCTGCACTTGGTTCACTCTTTTGGAAAATCATGGCCTGCGTGAATATATTGTATGAGAATGTCACAAAACAATTATGATCTTCCCCTGAACACAAAGTGTAACAATATAGAATATTCTATAGGATACTTATCCCTAAGAAGTGCACCTCCAACATTTGACTCTAAGTCCTACTCACTTGGTCCACTATTTTCAAAAATCAAGGGCTGCGTGAACACATTCCAGGAAAACGTCACAAAAACAGTGTGAATTTCTCCTGAACATAAAAAGTTACAACCTATGAACATCTACAGGATTCTTATCACTGAGAAGAGAAAGTGAAACGTAAATTTGACGTGTCCTCACTTGGTCACTATTTTCAAGCTCATTACAAGTCTGAACATAGTTGGTAGAATCAGCACAAAACAAATGTTGTTTGCTCCAGAATATAAAGTTTTACAGTCTAGAAACCTGTGTAGGATACTCATCCCAAAGAAGTGCACATGCTATATATGACTTCCCAAAGAAGTGCACGTGCTACATATGACTGTGAGTCCTCTTCACTTGGTTCACTATTTTGGAAGGGAACGACATGCATGAACATGTTTCATGGAAACGTCATAAAACAAGTGTGATTTCCTCCTTTACACAAAGATATACAATATAGAAACTTCTGTAGGATACTTATCCTAAAGAAGTGCACTTGCAACATTTAACTCAGAGTCCACCTCACTTGGCTCACTATTTCATAAAATCATGGCCTGTGTGAACATGTGCCATTCAAATGTCAGAAAACAAGTATGATTTTCGCCTGATCACAAATGTTACAGTATAGGAACTTCTCTAGGATACTTGTCCCTTAGAAATGAAATTCCAACATTTGACTGTGAATCCTCCGCACTTGTTTTACCCTTTTGGAAATTCATGGCCTGCATGAACATGTTATATGCCAATGTCACAAAACAAGTATGATCTTCTCCTGAACACAAAGTGTAACACTATAGAATCTTCTGTAGGATACTTATCCCTAAGAAGTGCACCTCCAACATTTGACTCTCAGTACTCCTCACTTGGTTCAGTATTTTGGAAAATCAAGACCTGCGTGAACACATTCCACAAAAACGTCACAAAACCAGTGTGAATTTCTCCTGAACACAAAAAGTTACAATGTATGAACATCTACAGGATTCTAATCACTGAGAATAGAAAGAGAAACATGTGAATTTGACGCGTCCTCACTTGGTCACTATTTTAAGGTTCATTACAAGCCTGAACATAGTTGTTAGAATCAGCACAAAACAAATGTTGTTTGCTTCAGAATACAAAGTATTATATTCCAGAAACCTGTGTAGGATACTTATCCCAAACAAATGCACATTCTACATATGACTTCCCAAAGGAGTGCACATGCTACATATGACTGTGAGTCCTCTTCACTTGGTTCACTATTCTGGAAGGGAACGACATGCATGAACATGTTTCATGGAAACGTCATAAAACACGTGTGATTTCCTCCTCTACACAAAGAGTTACAATATAGAAACTTCTGTATGATCCTTATGGTAAAGAAGTGCACTTGCAACATTTAACTCAGAGTCCACCTCACTTGGTTCACAATTTTGTAAAATCATGCCCTGTGCGAACATGTGCCATACAAATGTCACAAAATAACTATGATTTTTCCTGAACACAAATGTTACAGTTTAGGAACTTCTCTAGGATACTTGTCCCTAAGAGGTTAAATTCCAACATTTGACTGAATCCTCTGCACGTGGTTCAATCTTTTGGAAAATTATGGCCTGCGTGAATATGTTGTATGAGAATGTCACAAAACAAATATGATCTTCTACTGAACAAAAACTGTAACAATATAGAATCTTCTGTAGGATACTTATCCCTAAGAAGTGCACCTCCAACATTTGACTCTAAGTCCTACTCACTTGATCCACTATTTTCAAAAATCAAGGGCTGCGTGAACATATTCCATGAAAATGTCACAAAACCAGTGTGAAATTCTCCTGAACATAAAATGTTCCAACGTAAGAACATCTACAGGATTCTAATCACTGAGAAGAGAAGGTGAAACATGTGAATTTGACGCGTTCTCACTTGGTCACTATTTTTAAGCTCACTACAAGCCTGAACATAGTTGGTAGAATCAGCACAAAACAAATGTTGTTTGCTCTAGAATACAAAGTTTTACAGTCTAGAAACCTGTGTACGATATTTATCCCAAAGAAGTGCACATGCAACATATGACATCCCAAGGAAGTGCACATGCTACATATGACTGTGAGTACTCTTCCCTTGATTCACTATTTTGGAAGGGAACGGCATGCATGAACATGTTTCATGGAAATGTCGTAAAACAAGTGTGATTTCCTCCTGAACACAAAGAGTTACAATATAGAAACTTGTGTATGACACTTCTGCTACAGAAGTGAACTTGCTACATTTAACTCAGAGTCCTCCTCACTTGGTTCACTATTTTGTAAAATCATGTCCTGTGCGAACATGGTCCATTCAAATGTCACAAAACAAGTATTATTTTCGCCAGAACACAAATGTTACAGTATAGGAACTTCTCTAGAATACTTAACCCTAAGAAGTGAAATTCCAACATTTGACTGAATCCTCCACACTTGGTTCACACTTTTGGAAAATCATGGCCTGCGTGAACATGTTGTATGCAAATGTCACAAAACAAGTATGATCTTCTCCTGAGCACAAAGTGTAACACTATAGAATCTTCTGTAGGATACTTATCCCTAAGAAGTGCACCTCCAACATTTGACCCTCAGTCCTCATCACTTGTTTCATTATTTTGGAAAATCAAGGCCTGTTTGACCATATTCCATGAAAATGTCAAAAAACCAGTGTGAATTTCTCCTGAACATAAAAAGTTACAACGTATGAACATCTACAGGATTCTTATCACTGAGAAGAGAAAGTGAAACATGTGAATTTGACGTGTCCTCACTTGGTCACTCTTTTCAAGCTCATTAAAAGCCTGAACATAGTTGGTAGAATCAGCACAAAACAAATGTTGTTTCCTCCAGAATACAAAGTTTTACCGTCTAGAAACCTGTGTAGGATACTTATCCCAAAGAAGTGCACATGCTACATATGACTTCCCAAAGAAGTGCACATGCTACATATGACTGTGAGTCCCCTCACGTGGTTCACTGTTTTGGAAGGGAATGACATGCATGAACATGTTTCACGGAAACATCGTGAATCTAGTGTGATTCCTCCTGAACACAAAGAGTTACAATATAGAAACTTCTGTACGATACTTATCCTAAAGAAGTGTACTTGCAACATTTAACTCAGAGTCCTCCTCACTTGGTTCACTCTTTTGTAAAATCATGGCCTGCTTGAACATGTTGTATGCGAGTGTCGCAAAACAAGTATGATCCAGTCCTGAACTCAAAGTATAACTATAAAATCTTCTGTAGGATACTTATCCCTAAGAAGTGCACCTCCATCATTTGACTCTCAGTCCTCCTCACTTGGTTCACTGTTTTGGAAAATCAAGGCTTGCATGACAATATTCTATGACAACATCACAAAACCAGTGTGAATTTCTCCTGAAGATAAAAAGTTACAACCTAGGAACATCTACACGATTCTTATCACTGAGAAGAGATAGTGGAAAATGTGAATTTGATGCGTCATCACTTGGTCATTATTTTCAAGCTCATCCTAAGCCTGAACATAGTTGGTAGAATCACCACAAAACAAATGTAGTTTGCTCCAGAATACAAAGTTTTACAGTCTAGAAACCTGTGTAGGATACTTTTGCCAAAGAAGTGCACATGCTACATATGACTTCCAAAAGAAGTGCACGTGCGACATATGACTGTGAGCCCTCTTCACTTGGTTCACTATTTTGGAAGGGAACGACATGCCTGAACATGTTTCATGGAAACGTCGTAAAACAAGTGTGATTTCCTCCTGAACACAAAGAGTTACAATATAGAAACTTCTGTAGGATACTTATCCTAAAGAAGTGCACTTGCAACATTTAACTCAGAGTCCTCCTCACTTGGTTCACTATTTTGTAAAATCATGGCCTGTGTGCTCATGTGCCATTCAAATGTCACAAAACAAGTATGACTTTCGCCTGAACACAAATGGTACAGTATAGGAACTTCTCTAGGATACTTGTCCCTTACAAATGAAATTCCAACATGTGACTGTGAATCCTCCGCACTTGGTTCACTCTTTTGGAAAATCATGGCCTGCGTGAACATGTTTTATGAGAATGTCACAAAACAATTATGATCTTCTCCTGAACACAAAGTGTAACAATATAGAATCTTCTGTAGGATACTTATCCCCAAGAAGTGCACCTCCGACTTTTGACTCTAAGTCCTCCTCACTTGGTTCACTGTTTTGGAAAATCAAGGCCTGCGTGAACATATTCCATGAAAACGTCACAAAACCAGTGTGAAGTTCTCCGGAACATTAAAAAGTTACAATGTATGAACATCTACAGGATTCTAATCACTGAGAATAGAGAGAGAAACATGTGAATTTGACGCGTCCTCACGTGGTCACTATTCTAAGGTTCATTACAAGCCTGAACATAGTTGTTAGAATCAGCACAAAACAAATGTTGTTTGCTTCAGAATACAAAGTATTATAGTCTAGAAACCTGTATAGGATACTTATCCCAAACAAATGCACATTCTACACATGACATCCCAAAGGAGTGCACATGCTACATATGACTGTGAGTCCGCTTCACTTGGTTCACTATTCTGGAAGGGAACGACATGCCTGAACATGTTTCATGGAAACGTCATAAAGCACGTGTGATTTCCTCCTCAACACAAAGAGTTACAATATAGAAACTTCTGTATGATCCTTATGGTAAAGAAGTGCACTTGCAACATTTAACTAAGAGTCCACCTCACTTGGTTCAAATTTTGTAAAATCATGGCCTGTGCGAACATGTGCCATACAAATGTCACAAAATAACTATGATTTTTGCCTGAACACAAATGTCACAGTATAGGAACTTCTCTAGGATACTTGTCCCTAAGAAGTTAAATTCCAACATTTGACTGAATCCTCTGCACTTGGTTCACTCTTTTGGAAAATCATGGCCTGCGTGAATATGTTGTATGAGAATGTCACAAAACAATTATGATCTTCTCCTGAACACAAAGTGTAACAATATAGAATCTTCTGTAGGATACTTATCCCTAAGAAGTGCACCTCCAACATTTGACTCTAAGTCCTACTCACTTGGTCCACTATTTTCAAAAATCAAGGGCTGCGTGAACATATTCCATGAAAACGTCACAAAAACAGTGTGAATTTCTCCTGAACATAAAAAGTTACAACCTATGAACATCTACAGGATTCTTATCACTGAGAAGAGAAAGTGAAACGTAAATTTGACGTGTCCTCACTTGGTCACTATTTTCAAGCTCATTACAAGTCTGAACATAGTTGGTAGAATCAGCACAAAACAAATGTTGTTTGCTCCAGAATATAAAGTTTTACAGTCTAGAAACCTGTGTAGGATACTCATCCCAAAGAAGTGCACATGCTATATATGACTTCCCAAAGAAGTGCACGTGCTACATATGACTGTGAGTCCTCTTCACTTGGTTCACTATTTTGGAAGGGAACGACATGCATGAACATGTTTCATGGAAACGTCATAAAACAAGTGTGATTTCCTCCTTTACACAAAGATTTACAATATAGAAACTTCTGTAGGATACTTATCCTAAAGAAGTGCACTTGCAACATTTAACTCAGAGTCCACCTCACTTGGCTCACTATTTTATAAAATCATGGCCTGTGTGAACATGTGCCATTCAAATGTCAGAAAACAAGTATGATTTTCGCCTGATCACAAATGTTACAGTATAGGAACTTCTCTAGGATACTTGTCCCTTAGAAATGAAATTCCAACATTTGACTGTGAATCCTCCGCACTTGTTTTACCCTTTTGGAAATTCATGGCCTGCATGAACATGTTATATGCCAATGTCACAAAACAAGTATGATCTTCTCCTGAACACAAAGTGTAACACTATAGAATCTTCTGTAGGATACTTATCCCTAAGAAGTGCACCTCCAACATTTGACTCTCAGTACTCCTCACTTGGTTCAGTATTTTGGAAAATCAAGACCTGCGTGAACACATTCCACGAAAACGTCACAAAACCAGTGTGAATTTGTCCTGAACAAAAAAGTTACAATGTATGAACATCTACAGGATTCTCATCACTGAGAATAGAAAGAGAAACATGTGAATTTGACGCGTCCTCACTTGGTCACTATTTTAAGGTTCATTACAAGCCTGAACATAGTTGTTAGAATCAGCACAAAACAAATGTTGTTTGCTTCAGAATACAAAGTATTATATTCCAGAAACCTGTGTAGGATACTTATCCCAAACAAATGCACATTCTACATATGACTTCCCAAAGGAGTGCACATGCTACATATGACTGTGAGTCCTCTTCACTTGGTTCACTATTCTGGAAGGGAACGACATGCATGAACATGTTTCATGGAAACGTCATAAAACACGTGTGATTTCCTCCTCTACACAAAGAGTTACAATATAGAAACTTCTGTATGATCCTTATCGTAAAGAAGTGCACTTGCAACATTTAACTCAGAGTCCACCTCACTTGGTTCAAAATTTTGTAAAATCATGGCCTGTGCGAACATGTGCCATACAAATGTCACAAAATAACTATGATTTTTCCTGAACACAAATGTTACAGTATAGGAACTTCTCTAGGATACTTGTCCCTAAGAGGTTAAATTCCAACATTTGACTGAATCCTCTGCACGTGGTTCAATCTTTTGGAAAATTATGGCCTGCGTGAATATGTTGTATGAGAATGTCACAAAACAAATATGATCTTCTACTGAACACAAACTGTAACAATATAGAATCTTCTGTAGGATACTTATCCCTAAGAAGTGCACCTCCAACATTTGACTCTAAGTCCTACTCACTTGATCCACTATTTTCAAAAATCAAGGGCTGCGTGAACATATTCCATGAAAATGTCACAAAACCAGTGTGAAATTCTCCAGAACATAAAATGTTCCAACGTAAGAACATCTACAGGATTCTAATCACTGAGAAGAGAAGGTGAAACATGTGAATTTGACGCGTTCTCACTTGGTCACTATTTTTAAGCTCACTACAAGCCTGAACATAGTTGGTAGAATCAGCACAAAACAAATGTTGTTTGCTCTAGAATACAAAGTTTTACAGTCTAGAAACCTGTGTACGATATTTATCCCAAAGAAGTGCACATGCAATATATGACATCCCAAGGAAGTGCACATGCTACATATGACTGTGAGTACTCTTCCCTTGATTCACTATTTTGGAAGGGAACGGCATGCATGAACATGTTTCATGGAAATGTCGTAAAACAAGTGTGATTTCCTCCTGAACACAAAGAGTTACAATATAGAAACTTGTGTATGACACTTCTCCTACAGAAGTGAACTTGCTACATTTAACTCAGAGTCCTCCTCACTTGGTTCACTATTTTGTAAAATCATGTCCTGTGCGAACATGGTCCATTCAAATGTCACAAAACAAGTATTATTTTCGCCAGAACACAAATGTTACAGTATAGGAACTTCTCTAGAATACTTAACCCTAAGAAGTGAAATTCCAACATTTGACTGAATCCTCCACACTTGGTTCACCCTTTTGGAAAATCATGGCCTGCGTGAACATGTTGTATGCAAATGTCACAAAACAAGTATGATCTTCTCCTGAGCACAAAGTGTAACACTATAGAATCTTCTGTAGGATACTTATCCCTAAGAAGTGCACCTCCAACATTTGACCCTCAGTCCTCATCACTTGTTTCATTATTTTGGAAAATCAAGGCCTGTTTGACCATATTCCATGAAAATGTCAAAAAACCAGTGTGAATTTCTCCTGAACATAAAAAGTTACAACGTATGAACATCTACAGGATTCTTATCACTGAGAAGAGAGAGTGAAACATGTGAATTTGACGTGTCCTCACTTGGTCACTCTTCAAGCTCATTACAAGCCTGAACATAGTTGGTATTATTAGCACAAAACAAATGTTGTTTCCTCCAGAATACAAAGTTTTACCGTCTAGAAACATGTGTAGGATACTTATCCCAAAGAAGTGCACATGCTACATATGACTTCCCAAAGAAGTGCACATGCTACATATGACTATGAGTCCCCTCACGTGGTTCACTGTTTTGGAAGGGAATGACATGCATGAACATGTTTCACGGAAACATCGTGAATCTAGTGTGATTCCTCCTGAACACAAAGAGTTACAATATAGAAACTTCTGTAGGATACTTATCCTAAAGAAGTGTACTTGCAACATTTAACTCAGAGTCCTCCTCACTTGGTTCACTCTTTTGTAAAATCATGGCCTGCTTGAACATGTTGTATGTGAGTGTCGCAAAACAAGTATGATCCAGTCCTGAACTCAAAGTATAACTATAAAATCTTCTGTAGGATACTTATCCCTAGGAAGTGCACCTCCATCATTTGACTCTCAGTCCTCCTCACTTGGTTCACTGTTTTGGAAAATAAAGGCCTGCATGATCATATTCCATGAAAACGTCACAAAAGTAGTGTGAGTTTCTCAGAACATAAAAAGGTACAACAAAGGTGAACATCTACAGGATTCTAATCACTGATAATAGAATGAGAAACATGTGAATTTGACACGTCCCCACTTGGTCAATATTTTAAGGTTCATTACAAGCTTGAACATAGTTGTTAGAATCAGCACAAAACAAATATTGTTTGCTCCAGAATACAAAGTACTACAGTCTAGATACCTGTGTAAGATACTTATCCCAAAAAAGTACACATGCTACATATTACTTCCCAAAGAAGTGTACATACTACAAATGACTGTGAGTCCTCTTCACTTGCTTCACTCTTCTGGAAGGGAACAACATGCATGAACAAGTTTCATGGAAACGTCGTAAAACAAGTGTGTTTTCCTCCTGAACACAACGAGTTGCAATATAGAAACTTCTGTACGATACTTATCCTAAAGAAGTGCACTTGCAACATTTAACTCAGTGTCCTCCTCACTTGGTTCACTATTTTGTAAAATCATGGCCGGTGTGAACATGTGCCATTCAAATGTCACAAAACAAGTATGATTTTCGCCAGAACACAAATGTTACAGTATAGGAACTTCTCTAGGATACTTAACCCTAAGAAGTGAAATTCCAACATTTGACTGAATCCTCCACACTTGGTTCACCCTTTTGGAAAATCATGGCCTGCGTGAACATGTTGTATGCAAATGTCACAAAACAAGTATGATCTTCTCCTGAGCACGAAGTGTAACACTATAGAATCTTCTGTAGGATACTTATCCCTAAGAAGTGCACCTCCAACATTTGACCCTCAGTCCTCATCACTTGTTTCACTATATTGGAAAATCAAGGCCTGTTTGACCATATTCCATGAAAATGTCACAAAACCAGTGTGAATTTCTCCTGAACATAAAAAGTTACAACGTATGAACATCTACAGGATTCTTATCACTGAGAAGAGAGAGTGAAACATGTGAATTTGACGTGTCCTCACTTGGTCACTCTTCAAGCTCATTACAAGCCTGAACATAGTTGGTATTATTAGCACAAAACAAATGTTGTTTCCTCCAGAATACAAAGTTTTACCGTCTAGAAACATGTGTAGGATACTTATCCCAAAGAAGTGCACATGCTACATATGACTTCCCAAAGAAGTGCACATGCTACATATGACTGTGAGTCCCCTCACGTGGTTCACTGTTTTGGAAGGGAATGACATGCATGAACATGTTTCACGGAAACATCGTGAATCTAGTGTGATTCCTCCTGAACACAAAGAGTTACAATATAGAAACTTCTGTAGGATACTTATCCTAAAGAAGTGTACTTGCAACATTTAACTCAGAGTCCTCCTCACTTGGTTCACTCTTTTGTAAAATCATGGCCTGCTTGAACATGTTGTATGCGAGTGTCGCAAAACAAGTATGATCCAGTCCTGAACTCAAAGTATAACTATAAAATCTTCTGTAGGATACTTATCCCTAAGAAGTGCACCTCCATCATTTGACTCTCAGTCCTCCTCACTTGGTTCACTGTTTTGGAAAATAAAGGCCTGCATGAACATATTCCATGAAAACGTCACAAAAGTAGTGTGAGTTTCTCCAGAACATAAAAAGTTACAACATATGAACATCTACAGGATTCTAATCACTGAGAATAGAAAGAGAAACATGTGAATTTGACACGTCCTCACTTGGTCAATATTTTAAGGTTCATTACAAGCCTGAACATAGTTGTTAGAATCAGCACAAAACAAATGTTGTTTGCTCCAGAATACAAAGTACTACAGTCTAGAAACCTGTGTAGGATACTTATCCCAAAAAAGTACACATGCTACATATTACTTCCCAAAGAAGTGTACATACTACAAATGACTGTGAGTCCTCTTCACTTGCTTCACTCTTCTGGAAGGGAACAACATGCATGAACAAGTTTCATGGAAACGTCGTAAAACAAGTGTGTTTTCCTCCTGAACACAACGAGTTGCAATATAGAAACTTCTGTACGATACTTATCCTAAAGAAGTGCACTTGCAACATTTAACTCAGTGTCCTCCTCACTTGGTTCACTATTTTGTAAAATCATGGCCGGTGTGAACATGTGCCATTCAAATGTCACAAAACAAGTATGATTTTTGCCAGAACACAAATGTTATAGTATAGGAAATTCTCTAGGATACTTAACCCTAAGAAGTGAAATTCCAACATTTGACCGAATCCTCCGCACTTGGTTCATTCTTTTGGAAAATGATGGCCTGCATGAACATGTTGTATGCGAATGTCACAAAACAAGTATGATCTTCTCCTGAGCACAAAGTGTAACACTATAGAATCTTCTGTAGGATACTTATCCCTAAGAAGTGCACCTCCAACATTTGACTCTTAGTCCTCCTCACTTGGTTCACTGTTTTGGAAAATCAAGGCTTGCGTGAAAATATTCTATGACAACATCACAAAACCAGTGTGAATTTCTCCTGAAGATAAAAAGTTACAACCTAGGAACATCTACAGGATTCTTATCACTGAGAAGAGATAGTGGAAAATGTGAATTTGATGCGTCATCACTTGGTCATTATTTTCAAGCTCATCCTAAGCCTGAACATAGTTGGTAGAATCACCACAAAACAAATGTAGTTTGCTCCAGAATATAAAGTTTTACAGTCTAGAAACCTGTGTAGGATACTTTTGCCAAAGAAGTGCACATGCTACATATGACTTCCAAAAGAAGTGCACGTGCGACATATGACTGTGAGCCCTCTTCACTTGGTTCACTATTTTGGAAGGGAACGACATGCCTGAACATGTTTCATGGAAACGTCGTAAAACAAGTGTGATTTCCTCCTGAACACAAAGAGTTACAATATAGAAACTTCTGTAGGATACTTATCCTAAAGAAGTGCACTTGCAACATTTAACTCAGAGTCCTCCTCACTTGGTTCACTATTTTGTAAAATCATGGCCTGTGTGCTCATGTGCCATTCAAATGTCACAAAACAAGTATGACTTTCGCCTGAACACAAATGGTACAGTATAGGAACTTCTCTAGGATACTTGTCCCTTACAAATGAAATTCCAACATTTGACTGTGAATTCTCCGCACTTGGTTCACTCTTTTGGAAAATCATGGCCTGCGTGAACATGTTATATGAGAATGTCACAAAACAATTATGATCTTCTCCTGAACACAAAGTGTAACAATATAGAATCTTCTGTAGGATACTTATCCCCAAGAAGTGCACCTCCGACTTTTGACTCTAAGTCCTCCTCACTTGGTTCACTGTTTTGGAAAATCAAGGCCTGCGTGAACATATTCCATGAAAACGTCACAAAACCAGTGTGAGTTTCTCCGGAACATTAAAAAGTTACAACCTATGAACATCTACAGGATTCTAATCACTGAGAATAGAGAGAGAAACATGTGAATTTGACGCGTCCTCACTTGGTCACTATTTTAAGGTTCATTACAAGCCTGAACATAGTTGGTAGAATCAGCACAAAACAAATGTTGTTTGCTTCAGAATACAAAGTATTATAGTCTAGAAACCTGTATAGGATACTTATCCCAAACAAATGCACATTCTATACATGACATCCCAAAGGAGTGCACATGCTACATATGACTGTGAGTCCTCTTCACTTGGTTCACTATTCTGGAAGGGAATGACATGCCTGAACATGTTTCATGGAAACGTCATAAAACACGTGTGATTTCCTCCTCAACACAAAGAGTTACAATATAGAAACTTCTGTATGATCCTTATGGTAAAGAAGTACACTTGCAACGTTTAACTCAGAGTCCACCTCACTTGGTTCAAAATTTTGTAAAATCATGGCCTGTGCGAACATATGCCATACAAAGGTCACAAAATAACTATGATTTTTGCCTGAACACAAATGTCACAGTATAGGAACTTCTCTAGGATACTTGTCCCTAAGAAGTTAAATTCCAACATTTGACTGAATCCTCTGCACTTGGTTCACTCTTTTGGAAAATCATGGCCTGCGTGAATATATTGTATGAGAATGTCACAAAACAATTATGATCTTCTCCTGAACACAAAGTGTAACAATATAGAATCTTCTATAGGATACTTATCCCTAAGAAGTGCACCTCCAACATTTGACTCTAAGTCCTACTCACTTGGTCCACTATTTTCAAAAATCAAGGGCTGCGTGAACATATTCCATGAAAACGTCACAAAAACAGTGTGAATTTCTCCTGAACATAAAAAGTTACAACCTATGAACATCTACAGGATTCTTATCACTGAGAAGAGAAAGTGAAACGTAAATTTGACGTGTCCTCACTTGGTCACTATTTTCAAGCTCAATACAAGTCTGAACATAGTTGGTAGAATCAGCACAAAACAAATGTTGTTTGCTCCAGAATATAAAGTTTTACAGTCTAGAAACCTGTGTAGGATACTCATCCCAAAGAAGTGCACATGCTATATATGACTTCCCAAAGAAGTGCACGTGCTACATATGACTGTCAGTCCTTTTCACTTGGTTCACTATTTTGGAAGGGAACGACATGCATGAACATGTTTCATGGAAACGTCATAAAACAAGTGTGGTTTCCTCCTTTACACAAAGATTTACAATATAGAAACTTCTGTACGATACTTATCCTAAAGAAGTGTACTTGCAACATTTAACTCAGAGTCCTCCTCACTTGGTTCACTCTTTTGTAAAATCATGGCCTGCTTGAACATGTTGTATGCGAGTGTCGCAAAACAAGTATGATCCAGTCCTGAACTCAAAGTATAACTATAAAATCTTCTGTAGGATACTTATCCCTAAGAAGTGCACCTCCATCATTTGACTCTCAGTCCTCCTCACTTGGTTCACTGTTTTGGAAAATAAAGGCCTGCATGAACATATGCCATGAAAACGTCACAAAAGTAGTGTGAGTTTCTCCAGAACATAAAAAGGTACAACAAAGGTGAACATGTACAGGATTCTAATCACTGAGAATAGAAAGAGAAACCTGTGAATTTGACACGTCCTCACTTGGTCAATATTTTAAGGTTCATTACAAGCCTGAACATAGTTGTTAGAATCAGCACAAAACAAATGTTGTTTGCTCCAGAATACAAAGTACTACAGTCTAGAAACCTGTGTAGGATACTTATCCCAAAAAAGTACACATGCTACATATTACTTCCCAAAGAAGTGTACATGCTACAAATGACTGTGAGTCCTCTTCACTTGCTTCACTATTCTGGAAGGGAACAACATGCATGAACAAGTTTCATGGAAACGTCGTAAAACAAGTGTGTTTTCATCCTGAACACAACGAGTTGCAATATAGAAACTTCTGTACGATACTTATCCTAAAGAAGTGCACTTGCAATATTTAACTCAGTATCCTCCTCACTTGGTTCACAATTTTGTAAAATCATGGCCGGTGTGAACATGTGCCATTCAAATGTCACAAAACAAGTATGATTTTTGCCAGAACACAAATGTTATAGTATAGGAAATTCTCTAGGATACTTAACCCTAAGAAGTGAAATTCCAACATTTGACCGAATCTTCCGCACTTGGTTCATTCTTTTGGAAAATGATGGCCTGCATGAACATGTTGTATGCGAATGTCACAAAACAAGTATGATCTTCTCCTGAGCACAAAGTGTAACACTATAGAATCTTCTGTAGGATACTTATCCCTAAGAAGTGCACCTCCAACATTTGACTCTTAGTCCTCCTCACTTGGTTCACTGTTTTGGAAAATCAAGGCTTGCGTGACAATATTCTATGACAACATCACAAAACCAGTGTGAATTTCTCCTGAAGATAAAAAGTTACAACCTAGGAACATCTACAGGATTCTTATCACTGAGAAGAGATAGTGGAAAATGTGAATTTTATGCGTCATCACTTGGTCATTATTTTCAAGCTCATCATAAGCCTGAACATAGTTGGTAGAATCACCACAAAACAAATGTAGTTTGCTCCAGAATACAAAGTTTTACAGTCTAGAAACCTGTGTAGGATACTTTTGCCAAAGAAGTGCACATGCTACATATGACTTCCAAAAGAAATGCACGTGCGACATATGACTGTGAGCCCTCTTCACTGGGTTCACTATTTTGGAAGGGAACGACATGCCTGAACATGTTTCATGGAAACGTCGTAAAACAAGTGTGATTTCCTCCTGAACACAAAGAGTTACAATATAGAATCTTCTGTAGGATACTTATCCTAAAGAAGTGCACTTGCAACATTTAACTCAGAGTCCTCCTCACTTGGTTCACTATTTTGTAAAATCATGGCCTGTGTGCTCATGTGCCATTCAAATGTCACAAAACAAGTATGACTTTCGCCTGAACATAAATGGTATAGTATAGGAACTTCTCTAGGATACTTGTCCCTTACAAATGAAATTCCAACATTTGACTGTGAATCCTCCGCTTGGTTCACTCTTTTGCAAAATCATGGCCTGCGTGAACATGTTATATGAGAATGTCACAAAACAATTATGATCTTCTCCTGAACACAAAGTGTAACAATATAGAATCTTCTGTAGGATACTTATCCCCAAGAAGTGCACCTCCGACTTTTGACTCTAAGTCCTCCTCACTTGGTTCACTGTTTTGGAAAATCAAGGCCTGCGTGAACATATTCCATGAAAACGTCACAAAAGCAGTGTGAGTTTCTCCGGAACATTAAAAAGTTACAACCTATGAACATCTACAGGATTCTAATCACTGAGAATAGAGAGAGAAACATGTGAATTTGACGCGTCCTCACTTGGTCACTATTTTAAGGTTCATTACAAGCCTGAACATAGTTGTTAGAATCAGCACAAAACAAATGTTGTTTGCTTCAGAATACAAAGTATTATAGTCTAGAAACCTGTATAGGATACTTATCCCAAACAAATGCACATTCTACACATGACTTCCCAAAGGAGTGCACATGCTACATATGACTGTGAGTCCTCTTCACTTGGTTCACTATTCTGGAAGGGAACGACATACCTGAACATGTTTCATGGAAACGTCATAAAGCACGTGTGATTTCCTCCTCTACACAAAGAGTTACAATATAGAAACTTCTGTATGATCCTTATCGTAAAGAAGTGCACTTGCAACATTTAACTCAGAGTCCACCTCACTTGGTTCAAAATTTTGTAAAATCATGGCCTGGGCGAACATGTGCCATACAAATGTCACAAAATAAGTATGATTTTTCCTGAACACAAATGTTACAGTATAGGAACTTCTCTAGGATACTTGTCCCTAAGAGGTTAAATTCCAACATTTGACTGAATCCTCTGCACGTGGATCACTCTTTTGGAAAATTATGGCCTGCGTGAATATGTTGTATGAGAATGTCACAAAACAAATATTATCTTCTCCTGAACACAAAGTGTAACAATATAGAATCTTCTGTAGGATACTTATCCCTAAGAAGTGCACCTCCAACATTTGACTTTAAGTCCTACTCACTTGATCCACTATTTTCAAAAATCAAGGGCTGCGTGAACATATTCCATGAAAATGTCACAAAACCAGTGTGAAATTCTCCTGAACATAAAATGTTCCAACGTAAGAACATCTACAGGATTCTAATCACTGAGAAGAGAAGGTGAAACATGTGAATTTGACGCGTTCTCACTTGGTCACTATTTTTAAGCTCACTACAAGCCTGAACATAGTTGGTAGAATCAGCACAAAACAAATGTTGTTTGCTCTAGAATACAAAGTTTTACAGTCTAGAAACCTGTGTACGATATTTATCCCAAAGAAGTGCACATGCAACATATGACATCCCAAGGAAGTGCACATGCTACATATGACTGTGAGTACTCTTCCCTTGATTCACTATTTTGGAAGGGAACGGCATGCATGAACATGTTTCATGGAAATGTCGTAAAACAAGTGTGATTTCCTCCTGAACACAAAGAGTTACAATATAGAAACTTGTGTATGACACTTCTCCTACAGAATTGAACTTGCTACATTTAACTCAGAGTCCTCCTCACTTGGTTCACTATTTTGTAAAATCATGTCCTGTGCGAACATGGTCCATTCAAATGTCACAAAACAAGTGTTATTTTCGCCAGAACACAAATGTTACAGTATAGGAACTTCTCTAGAATACTTAACCATAAGAAGTGAAATTCCAACATTTGACTGAATCCTCCACACTTGGTTCACCCTTTTGGAAAATAATGGCCTGCGTGAACATGTTGTATGCAAATGTCACAAAACAAGTATGATCTTCTCCTGAGCACAAAGTGTAACACTATGGAATCTTCTGTAGGATACTTATCCCTAAGAAGTGCACCTCCAACATTTGACCCTCAGTCCTCATCACTTGTTTCATTGTTTTGGAAAATCAAGGCCTGTTTGACCATATTCCATGAAAATGTCACAAAACCAGTGTGAATTTCTCCTGAACATAAAAAGTTACAACGTATGAACATCTACAGGATTCTTATCACTGAGAAGAGATAGTGGAAAATGTGAAATAGATGCGTCATCACTTGGTCATTATTTTCAAGCTCATCATAAGCCTGAACATAGTTGGTAGAATCACCACAAAACAAATGTAGTTTGCTCCAGAATACAAAGTTTTACAGTCTAGAAACCTGTGTAGGATACTTTTGCCAAAGAAGTGCACATGCTACATATGACTTCCAAAACAAGTGCACGTGCGACATATGACTGTGAGCCCTCTTCACTTGGTTCACTATATTGGAAGGGAACGACATGCCTGAACATGTTTCATGGAAACGTCGTAAAACAAGTGTGATTTCCTCCTGAACACAAAGAGTTACAATATAGAAACTTCTGTAGGATACTTATCCTAAAGAAGTGCACTTGCAACATTTAACTCAGAGTCCTCCTCACTTGGTTCACTATTTTGTAAAATCATGGCCTGTGTGCTCATGTGCCATTCAAATGTCACAAAACAAGTATGACTTTCGCCTGAACACAAATAGTACAGTATAGGAACTTCTCTAGGATACTTGTCCCTTACAAATGAAATTCCAACATTTGACTGTGAATCCTCCGCACTTGGTTCACTCTTTTGGAAAATCATGGCCTGCGTGAACATGTTATATGAGAATGTCACAAAACAATTATGATCTTCTCCTGAACACAAAGTGTAACAATATAGAATCTTCTGTAGGATACTTATCCCCAAGAAGTGCACCTCCGACTTTTGACTCTAAGTCCTCCTCACTTGGTTCACTGTTTTGGAAAATCAAGGCCTGCGTGAACATATTCCATGAAAACGTCACAAAACCAGTGTGAGTTTCTCCGGAACATTAAAAAGTTACAACCTATGAACATCTACAGGATTCTAATCACTGAGAATAGAGAGAGAAACATGTGAATTTGACGCGTCCTCACTTGGTCACTATTTTAAGGTTCATTACAAGCCTGAACATAGTTGTTAGAATCAGCACAAAACAAATGTTGTTTGCTTCAGAATACAAAGTATTATAGTCTAGAAACCTGTATAGGATACTTATCCCAAACAAATGCACATTCTACACATGACATCCCAAAAGAGTGCACATGCTACATATGACTGTGAGTCCTCTTCACTTGGTTCACTATTCTGGAAGGGAACGACATGCCTGAACATGTTTCATGGAAACGTCATAAAACACATGTGATTTCCTCCTCAACACAAAGAGTTACAATATAGAAACTTCTGTATGATCCTTATGGTAAAGAAGTGCACTTGCAACATTTAACTCAGAGTCCACCTCACTTGGTTCAAAATTTTGTAAAATCATGGCCTGTGCGAACATGTGCCATACAAAGGTCACAAAATAACTATGATTTTTGCCTGAACACAAATGTCACAGTATAGGAACTTCTCTAGGATACTTGTCCCTAAGAAGTTAAATTCCAACATTTGACTGAATCCTCTGCACTTGGTTCACTCTTTTGGAAAATCATGGCCTGCGTGAATATGTTGTATGAGAATGTCACAAAACAATTATGATCTTCTCCTGAACACAAAGTGTAACAATATAGAATCTTCTATAGGATACTTATCCCTAAGAAGTGCACCTCCAACATTTGACTCTAAGTCCTACTCACTTGGTCCACTATTTTCAAAAATCAAGGGCTGCGTGAACATATTCCATGAAAACGTCACAAAACCAGTGTGAATTTCTCCTGAACATAAAAAGTTACAACGTATGAACATCTACAGGATTCTTATCACTGAGAAGAGAAAGTGAAACATGTGAATTTGACGTGTCCTCACTTGGTCAGTATTTTCAAGGTCATTAAAAGCCTGAACATAGTTGGTAGAATCAGCACAAAACAAATGTTGTTTCCTCCAGAATACAAAGTTTTACCGTCTAGAAACCTGTGTAGGATACTTATCCCAAAGAAGTGCACATGCTACATATGACTTCCCAAAGAAGTGCACATGCTACATATGACTGTGAGTCCCCTTCACGTGGTTCACTGTTTTGGAAGGGAATGGCATGCTGAACATGTTTCACGGAAACATCGTGAATCTAGTGTGATTCCTCCTGAACACAAAGAGTTACAATATAGAAACTTCTGTACGATACTTATCCTAAAGAAGTGTACTTGCAACATTTAACTCAGAGTCCTCCTCACTTGGTTCACTCTTTTGTAAAATCATGGCCTGCTTGAACATGTTGTATGCGAGTGTCGCAAAACAAGTATGATCCAGTCCTGAACTCAAAGTATAACTATAAAATCTTCTGTAGGATACTTATCCCTAAGAAGTGCACCTCCATCATTTGACTCTCAGTCCTCCTCACTTGGTTCACTGTTTTGGAAAATAAAGGCCTGCATGAACATATTCCATGAAAACGTCACAAAAGTAGTGTGAGTTTCTCCAGAACATAAAAAGGTACAACAAAGGTGAACATGTACAGGATTCTAATCACTGAGAATAGAAAGAGAAACATGTGAATTTGACACGTCCTCACTTGGTCAATATTTTAAGGTTCATTACAAGCCTGAACATAGTTGTTAGAATCAGCACAAAACAAATGTTGTTTGCTCCAGAATACAAAGTACTACAGTCTAGAAACCTGTGTAGGATACTATCCCAAAAAAGTACACATGCTACATATTACTTCCCAAAGAAGTGTACATGCTACAAATGACTGTGAGTCCTCTTCACTTGCTTCACTCTTCTGGAAGGGAACAACATGCATGAACAAGTTTCATGGAAACGTCGTAAAACAAGTGTGTTTTCCTCCTGAACACAACGAGTTGCAATATAGAAACTTCTGTACGATACTTATCCTAAAGAAGTGCACTTGCAACATTTAACTCAGTGTCCTCCTCACTTGGTTCACTATTTTGTAAAATCATGGCCGGTGTGAACATGTGCCATTCAAATGTCACAAAACAAGTATGATTTTCACCAGAACACAAATGTTACAGTATAGGAACTTCTCTAGGATACGTAACCCTAAGAAGTGAAATTCCAACATTTGACTGAATCCTCCACACTTGGTTCACCCTTTTGGAAAATCATGGCCTGCGTGAACATGTTGTATGCAAATGTCACAAAACAAGTATGATCTTCTCCTGAGCACAAAGTGTAATACTATAGAATCTTCTGTAGGATACTTATCCCTAAGAAGTGCACCTCCAACATTAGACCCTCAGTCCTCATCACTTGTTTCATTGTTTGGAAAATCAAGGCCTGTTTGACCATATTCCATGAAAATGTCACAAAACCAGTGTGAATTTCTCCTGAACATAAAAAGTTACAACGTATGAACATCTACAGGATTCTTATCACTGAGAAGAGAAAGTGAAACATGTGAATTTGACGCGTCCTCACTTGGTCACTCTTTTCAAGCTCATTACAAGCCTGAACATAGTTGGTAGAATTAGCACAAAACAAATGTTGTTTCCTCCAGAATACAAAGTTTTACCGTCTAGAAACCTGTGTAGGATACTTATCCCAAAGAAGTGCACATGCTACATATGACTTCCCAAAGAAGTGCACATGCTACATATGACTGTGAGTCCCCTTCACGTGGTTCACTGTTTTGGAAGGGAATGGCATGCTGAACATGTTTCACGGAAACATCGTGAATCTAGTGTGATTCCTCCTGAACACAAAGAGTTACAATATAGAAACTTCTGTACGATACTTATCCTAAAGAAGTGTACTTGCAACATTTAACTCAGAGTCCTCCTCACTTGGTTCACTCTTTTGTAAAATCATGGCCTGCTTGAACATGTTGTATGCGAGTGTCGCAAAACAAGTATGATCCAGTCCTGAACTCAAAGTATAACTATAAAATCTTCTGTAGGATACTTATCCCTAAGAAGTGCACCTCCATCATTTGACTCTCAGTCCTCCTCACTTGGTTCACTGTTTTGGAAAATAAAGGCCTGCATGAACATATGCCATGAAAACGTCACAAAAGTAGTGTGAGTTTCTCCAGAACATAAAAAGGTACAACAAAGGTGAACATGTACAGGATTCTAATCACTGAGAATAGAAAGAGAAACATGTGAATTTGACACGTCCTCACTTGGTCAATATTTTAAGGTTCATTACAAGCCTGAACATAGTTGTTAGAATCAGCACAAAACAAATGTTGTTTGCTCCAGAATACAAAGTACTACAGTCTAGAAACCTGTGTAGGATACTTATCCCAAAAAAGTACACATGCTACATATTACTTCCCAAAGAAGTGTACATGCTACAAATGACTGTGAGTCCTCTTCACTTGCTTCACTATTCTGGAAGGGAACAACATGCATGAACAAGTTTCATGGAAACGTCGTAAAACAAGTGTGTTTTCATCCTGAACACAACGAGTTGCAATATAGAAACTTCTGTACGATACTTATCCTAAAGAAGTGCACTTGCAATATTTAACTCAGTATCCTCCTCACTTGGTTCACAATTTTGTAAAATCATGGCCGGTGTGAACATGTGCCATTCAAATGTCACAAAACAAGTATGATTTTTGCCAGAACACAAATGTTATAGTATAGGAAATTCTCTAGGATACTTAACCCTAAGAAGTGAAATTCCAACATTTGACCGAATCTTCCGCACTTGGTTCATTCTTTTGGAAAATGATGGCCTGCATGAACATGTTGTATGCGAATGTCACAAAACAAGTATGATCTTCTCCTGAGCACAAAGTGTAACACTATAGAATCTTCTGTAGGATACTTATCCCTAAGAAGTGCACCTCCAACATTTTACTCTTAGTCCTCCTCACTTGGTTCACTCTTTTGGAAAATCAAGGCTTGCGTGACAATATTCTATGACAACATCACAAAACCAGTGTGAATTTCTCCTGAAGATAAAAAGTTACAACCTAGGAACATCTACAGGATTCTTATCACTGAGAAGAGATAGTGGAAAATGTGAATTTTATGCGTCATCAAGCTCATCATAAGCCTGAACATAGTTGGTAGAATCACCACAAAACAAATGTAGTTTGCTCCAGAATACAAAGTTTTACAGTCTAGAAACCTGTGTAGGATACTTTTGCCAAAGAAGTGCACATGCTACATATGACTTCCAAAAGAAATGCACGTGCGACATATGACTGTGAGCCCTCTTCACTGGGTTCACTATTTTGGAAGGGAACGACATGCCTGAACATGTTTCATGGAAACGTCGTAAAACAAGTGTGATTTCCTCCTGAACACAAAGAGTTACAATATAGAATCTTCTGTAGGATACTTATCCTAAAGAAGTGCACTTGCAACATTTAACTCAGAGTCCTCCTCACTTGGTTCACTATTTTGTAAAATCATGGCCTGTGTGCTCATGTGCCATTCAAATGTCACAAAACAAGTATGACTTTCGCCTGAACATAAATGGTATAGTATAGGAACTTCTCTAGGATACTTGTCCCTTACAAATGAAATTCCAACATTTGACTGTGAATCCTCCGCTTGGTTCACTCTTTTGCAAAATCATGGCCTGCGTGAACATGTTATATGAGAATGTCACAAAACAATTATGATCTTCTCCTGAACACAAAGTGTAACAATATAGAATCTTCTGTAGGATACTTATCCCCAAGAAGTGCACCTCCGACTTTTGACTCTAAGTCCTCCTCACTTGGTTCACTGTTTTGGAAAATCAAGGCCTGCGTGAACATATTCCATGAAAACGTCACAAAAGCAGTGTGAGTTTCTCCGTAACATTAAAAAGTTACAACCTATGAACATCTACAGGATTCTAATCACTGAGAATAGAGAGAGAAACATGTGAATTTGACGCGTCCTCACTTGGTCACTATTTTAAGGTTCATTACAAGCCTGAACATAGTTGTTAGAATCAGCACAAAACAAATGTTGTTTGCTTCAGAATACAAAGTATTATAGTCTAGAAACCTGTATAGGATACTTATCCCAAACAAATGCACATTCTACACATGACTTCCCAAAGGAGTGCACATGCTACATATGACTGTGAGTCCTCTTCACTTGGTTCACTATTCTGGAAGGGAATGACATACCTGAACATGTTTCATGGAAACGTCATAAAGCACGTGTGATTTCCTCCTCTACACAAAGAGTTACAATATAGAAACTTCTGTATGATCCTTATGGTAAAGAAGTGCACTTGCAACATTTAACTCAGAGTCCACCTCACTTGGTTCACAATTTTGTAAAATCATGCCCTGTGCGAACATGTGCCATACAAATGTCACAAAATAACTATGATTTTTGCCTGAACACAAATGTCACAGTATAGGAACTTCTCTAGGATACTTGTCCCTAAGAAGTTAAATTCCAACATTTGACTGAATCCTCTGAACTTGGTTCACTCTTTTGGAAAATCATGGCCTTCGTGAATATATTGTATGAGAATGTCACAAAACAATTATGATCTTCTCCTGAACACAAAGTGTAACAATATAGAATCTTCTATAGGATACTTATCAATAAGAAGTGCACCTCCAACATTTGACTCTACGTCCTACTCACTTGGTCCACTATTTTCAAAAATCAAGGGCTGCGTGAACATATTCCATGAAAACGTCACAAAAACAGTGTGAATTTCTCCTGAACATAAAAAGTTACAACGTATGAACATCTACAGGATTCTTATCACTGAGAAGAGAAAGTGAAACATGTGAATTTGACGTGTCCTCACTTGGTCAGTATTTTCAAGGTCATTAAAAGCCTGAACATAGTTGGTAGAATCAGCACAAAACAAATGTTTTTTGCTCCAGAATATAAAGTTTTACAGTCTAGAAACCTGTGTAGGATACTCATCCCAAAGAAGTGCACATGCTATATATGACTTCCCAAAGAAGTGCACGTGCTACATATGACTGTGAGTCCTCTTCACTTGGTTCACTATTTTGGAAGGGAAGGACATGCATGAACATGTTTCATGGAAACGTCATAAAACAAGTGTGATTTCCTCCTTTACACAAAGATTTACAATATAGAAACTTCTGTAGGATACTTATCCTAAAGAAGTGCACTTGCAACATTTAACTCAGAGTCCACCTCACTTGGTTCACTATTTTAGAAAATCATGGCCTGTGTGAACATGTGCCATTCAAATGTCAGAAAACAAGTATGATTTTGCCTGAACACAAATGTTACAGTATAGGAACTTCTCTAGGATAATTGTCCCTTAGAAATGAAATTCCAACATTTGACTGTGAATCCTCCGCACTTATTTTACCCTTTTGGAAATTCATGGCCTGCATGAACATGTTATATGCCAATGTCACAAAACAAGTATGATCTTCTCCTGAACACAAAGTGTAACACTATAGAATCTTCTGTAGGATACTTATCCCTAAGAAGTGCACCTCCAACATTTGACTCTCAGTACTCCTCACTTGGTTCAGTATTTTGGAAAATCAAGACCTGCGTGAACACATTCCACGAAAACGTCACAAAACCAGTGTGAATTTCTCCTGAACACAAAAAGTTACAATGTATGAACATCTACAGGATTCTAATCACTGAGAATAGAAAGAGAAACATGTGAATTTGACGCGTCCTCACTTGGTCACTATTTTAAGGTTCATTACAAGCCTGAACATAGTTGGTAGAATCAGCACAAAACAAATGTTGTTTGCTTCAGAATACAAAGTATTATAGTCTAGAAACCTGTATAGGATACTTATCCCAAACAAATGCACATTCTACATATGACTTCCCAAAGGAGTGCTCATGCTACATATGACTGTGAGTCCTCTTCACTTGGTTCACTATTCTGGAAGGGAACGACATGCCTGAACATGTTTCATGGAAACGTCATAAAACACGTGTGATTTCCTCCTCTACACAAAGAGTTACAATATAGAAACTTCTGTATGATCCTTATCGTAAAGAAGTGCACTTGCAACATTTAACTCAGAGTCCACCTCACTTGGTTCAAAATTTTGTAAAATCATGGCCTGTGCGAACATGTGCCATACAAATGTCACAAAATAACTGTGATTTTTCCTGAACACAAATGTTACAGTATAGGAACTTCTCTAGGATACTTGTCCCTAAGAGGTTAAATTCCAACATTTGACTGAATCCTTTGCACGTGGTTCATTCTTTTGGAAAATTATGGCCTGCGTGAATATGTTGTATGAGAATGTCACAAAACAAATATGATCTTCTCCTGAACACAAACTGTAACAATATAGAATCTTCTATAGGATACTTATCCCTAAGAAGTGCACCTCCAACATTTGACTATAAGTCCTACTCAATTGATCCACTATTTTCAAAAATCAAGGGCTGCGTGAACATATTCCATGAAAATTTCAAAAAAACAGTGTGAATTTCTCCTGAACATAAAAAATTACAACGTATGAACATCTACAGGATTCTAATCACTGAGAAGAGAAGGTGAAACAGGTGAATTTGACGCGTTCTCACTTGGTCACTATTTTCAAGCTCACTACAAGCCTGAACATAGTTGGTAGAATCAGTACAAAACAAATGTTGTTTGCTCCAGAATACAAAGTTTTACAGTCTAGAAACCTGTATACGATATTTATCCCAAAGAAGTGCACATGCTACATATGACTTCCAAAAGAAGTGCACGTGCTATATATGACTGTGATCCCTCTTCACTTGGTTCACTGTTTTGGAAGGGAATGACATGCCTGAACATGTTTCATGGAAACGTCGTAAAACAAGTGTGATTTCCTCCTGAACACAAAGATTTACAATATAGAAACTTCTGTAGGGTACTTATCCTTAAGAAGTGCACTTGCAACATTTAACTCAGAGTCCTCCTCACTTGGTTCACTATTTTGTAAAATCATGGCCTGTGTGCTCATGTGCCATTCAAATGTCACAAAACAAGTATGACTTTCGCCTGAACACAAATGGTACAGTATAGGAACTTCTCTACGATACTTATCCCTAAGAAGTGAAATTCTAACATTTGACTCTAAATCCTCCACACTTGGTTCACTCTTTTGGAAAATCATGGCGTTTGTGAACATGTAACATTCAAATGTCACAAAACAAGTGTGATTTTGCCTGAACACAAATGTTACAGTATAGAAACTTCTCTAGTATACTTATGCCTAAGAAGTGAAATTCTAACATTTGACTCTAAATCCTCCACAATAGGTTCACTGTTTTGGAAAATCATGGCCTGTGTGAACATATTGTGTGCGAGTGTCGCAAAACAAATATGATCTTCTCCTGAACACAAAGTGTAACAGTATAGAATCTTCTGTAGGATACTTATCTCTAAGAAGTGCACCTCCAATATTTGACTCTCAGACCTCCTCACTTGTTTCATTATTTTGGAAAATCAAGGGCCTGTGTGACCATATTGCATGAAAATGTCACAAAACCAGTGTGAATTTCTCCTGAACATAAAAAGATACAATGTATGAACATCTACAGGATTCTTATCACTGAGAAGAGATAGTGAAACATGTGAATTTGATGCGTCCTCACTTGGTCACTAATTTCAAGCTCATTACAAGCCTGAACATTGTTGGTAGAATCAGCACAAAACAAATGCTGTTTCCTCCACAATACAAAGTTTAACAGTCTAGAAACCTGTGTAGTATACTTATCGCAAAGTGCACATGCTACATATGACTTCCCAAAGAAGTGCACATGCTACATATGACTGTGAGTCCTCTTCACTTGGTTCACTATTCTGGAAGGGAACGACATGCATGAACATGTTTAATGGAAACGTCGTAAAACAAGTGTGGTTTCCTCCTGAACACAAAGAGTTGCAATATAGACACTTCTGTATGATACTTATCCTAAAGAAGTGCACTTGCAACACTTAATTCAGTGTCCTCCTCATTTGGTTCACTATTTTGTAAAACATTGGCCTGTGTGAACATGTGCCATTCAAATGTCACAAAACAAGTATTTTCGCCAAAACACAAATGTTACAGTATAGGAACTTCTCTAGAATACTTAACCATAAGAAGTGAAATTCCAACATTTGACTGAATCCTCCACACTTGGTTCACCCTCTTGGAAAATCATGGCCTGCGTGAACATGTTGTATGTGAATGTCACAAAACAAGTATGATCTTCTCCTGAGCACAAAGTGTAACACTATAGAATCTTCTGTAGGATACTTATCCCTAAGAAGTGCATCTCCAACATTTGACCCTCAGTCCTCCTCACTTGTTTCATTATTTTGGAAAATCAAGGCCTGTTTGACCATATTCCATGAAAATGTCAAAAAACCAGTGTGAATTTCTCCTGAATATAAAAAGTTACAACGTATGAACATCTACAGGATTCTTATCACTGAGAAGAGAAAGTGAAACATGTGAATTTGATGCGTCCTCACTTGGTCACTCTTTTCAAGCTCATTACAAGCCTGAACATAGTTGGTAGAATCAGCACAAAACAAATGTTGTTTGCTTCAGAATACAAAGTATTATAGTCTAGAAACCTGTATAGGATACTTATCCCAAACAAATGCACATTCTACACATGACTTCCCAAAGGAGTGCACATGCTACATATGACTGTGAGTCCTCTTCACTTGGTTCACTATTCTGGAAGGGAACGACATGCCTGAACATGTTTCATGGAAACGTCATAAAACACGTGTGATTTCCTCCTCAACACAAAGAGTTACAATATAGAAACTTCTGTATGATCCTTATGGTAAAGAAGTGCACTTGCAACATTTAACTCAGAGTCCACCTCACTTGGTTCAAAATTTTGTAAAATCATGGCCTGAGCGAACATGTGCCATACAAATGTCACAAAATAACTATGATTTTTGCCTGAACACAAATGTCACAGTATAGGAACTTCTCTAGGATACTTTTCCCGAAGAAGTTAAATTCAAACATTGACTGAATCCTCTGCACTTGGTTCACTCTTTTGGAAAATCATGGCCTGCGTGAATATGTTGTATGAGAATGTCACAAAACAATTATGATCTTCTCCTGAACACAAAGTGTAACAATATAGAATCTTCTGTAGGATACTTATCCCTAAGAAGTGCACCTCCAACATTTGACTCTAAGCCCTACTCACTTCGTCCACTATTTTCAAAAATCAAGGGCTGTGAACATATTCCATGAAAATGTCACAAAAACAGTGTGAGTTTCTCCGGAACATAAAAAGTTACAACCTAAGAACATCTACAGGATTCTTATCACTGAGAAGAGAAAGTGAAACATAAATTTGACGTGTCCTCACTTGGTTACTATTTTCAAGCTCATTACAAGTCTGAACATAGTTGGTAGAATCAGCACAAAACAAATGTTGTTTCCTCCAGAATATAAAGTTTTACAGTCTAGAAACCAGTCTAGGATACTTTTCCCAAAGAAGTGCACATGCTACATATGACTTCCAAAAGAAATGCACGTGCTACATATGACTGTGAGCCCTCTTCTCTTGGTTCACTGTTTTGGAAGGGAATGACATGACTGAACATGTTTCATGGAAACGTCGTAAAACAAGTGTGATTTCCTCCTGAACACAAAGATTTACAATATAGAAACTTCTGTAGGATACTTATCCTAAAGAAGTGCACTTGCAACATTTAACTCAGAGTCCTCCTCACTTGGTTCACTATTTTGTGAAATCATGGCCTGTGTGCTCATGTGCCATTGAAATGTCACAAAACAAGTATGACTTTCGCCTGAACACAAATGGTACAGTATAGGAACTTCTCTACGATACTTATCCCTAAGAAGTGAAATTCTACCATTTGACTCTAAATCCTCCACACTTGGTTCACTCTTTTGTAAAATCATGGCGTTTGTGAACATGTAACATTCAAATGTCACAAAACAAGTATGATTTTCGCCTGAACACAAATGTTACAGTATAGAAACTTTTCTAGTATACTTATCCCTAAGAAGTGAAATTCTAACATTTGACTCTAAATCCTCCACAATAGGTTCACTGTTTTGGAAAATCATGGCCTGCGTGAACATATTGTATGCGAGTGTCGCAAAACAAGTATGATCTTCTCCTGAACACAAAGTGTAACACTGTAGAATCTTCTGTAGGATACTTATCTCTAAGAAGTGCACCTCCAATATTTGACTCTCAGATCTCCTCACTTGTTTCATTATTTTGGAAAATCAAGGCCTGTGTGACCATATTGCATGAAAATGTCACAAAACCAGTGTGAATTTCTCCTGAACATAAAAAGGTACAATGTATGAACATCTACAGGATTCTTATCACTGAGAAGAGAAAGTGAAACATGTGAATTTGACTTGTCCTCACTTGGTCACTAATTTCAAGCTCATTACAAGCCTGAACATTGTTGGTAGAATCAGCACAAAACAAATGCTGTTTCCTCCACAATACAAAGTTTTACAGTCTAGAAACCTGTGTAGGATACTTTTCCCAAAGAAGTGCACATGCTACATATGACTTCCCAAAGAAGTGCACATGCTACATATGACTGTGAGTCCTCTTCACTTGGTTCACTATTCTGGAAGGGAACGACATGCATGAACATGTTTAATGGAAATGTCGTAAAACAAGTGTGGTTTCCTCCTGAACACAAAGAGTTGCAATATAGACACTTCTGTATGATACTTATCCTAAAGAAGTGCACTTGCAACACTTAATTCAGTGTCCTCCTCATTTGGTCCACTATTTTGTAAAACATTGGCCTGTGTGAACATGTGCCATTCAAATGTCACAAAACAAGTATTTTCGCCAGAACACAAATGTTACAGTATAGGAACTTCTCTAGGATACTTAACCCTAAGAAGTGAAATTCCAACAGTTGACTGAATCCTCCACACTTGCTTCACCCTTTTGGAAAATCATGGCCTGCGTGAACATGTTGTATGCGAATGTCACAAAACAAGTATGATCTTCTCCTGAGCACAAAGTGTAACACTATAGAATCTTCTGTAGGATACTTATCCCTAAGAAGTGCACCTCCAACATTTGACCCTCAGTCCTCCTCACTTGTTTCATTGTTTTGGGAAATCAAGGCCTGTTTGACCATATTCCATGAAAATGTCAAAAAACCAGTGTGAATTTCTCCTGAATATAAAAATTTACAACGTATGAACATCTACAGGATTCTTATCAATGAGAAGAGAAAGTGAAACATGTGAATTTGACGCGTCCTCACTTGGTCACTCTTTTCAAGCTCATTACAAGCCTGAACATAGTTGGTAGAATCACCACAAAACAAATGTAGTTTGCTCCAGAATACAAAGTTTTACCGTCTAGAAACCAGTGTAGGATACTTATCCCAAAGAAGTGCACATGCTACATATGACTTCCCAAAGAAGTGCACATGCTGCATATGACTGTGAGTCCCCTTCACGTGGTTCACTGTTTTGGAAGGGAATGACATGCATGAATATGTTTCACGGAAACATCGTGAATCTAGTGTGATTCCTCCTGAACACAAAGAGTTACAATATAGAAACGTCTGTACGATACTTATCCTAAAGAAGTGTACTTGCAACATTTAACTCAGAGTCCTCCTCACTTGGTTCACTCTTTTGTAAAATCATGGCCTGCTTGAACATGTTGTATGCGAGTGTCACAAAACAAGTATGATCTAGTCCTGAACTCAAAGTATAACTATAAAATCTTCTGTAGGATACTTATCCCTAAGAAGTGCACCTCCAACATTTGACTCTCAGTCCTCCTCACTTGGTTCACTGTTTTGGAAAATGAAGGCCTGCGTGAACATATTCCATGAAAACGTCACAAAAGCAGTGTGAGTTTCTCCAGAACATAAAAGTTACAACGTATGAACATCTACAGTATTCTAATCACGGAGAATAGAAAGAGAAACATGTGAATTTGACACGTCCTCACTTGGTCACTATTTTAAGGTTCATTACAAGCCTGAAAACATTTGGTAGAATCAGCACAAAACAAATGTTGTTTGCTCCAGAATAAAAAGTACTACAGTCTAGAAACCTGTGTAGGATACTTATCCCAAAAAAGTACACATGCTACATATTACTTCCCAAAGAATTGTACATGGTACAAATGACTGTGACTCCTCTTTTCTTGGTTCACTATTCTGGAAGGGAACAACATGCATGAACAAGTTTCATGGAAACATCGTAAAACAAGTGTGTTTTCCTCCTGAACACAAAGTTTTAGAATATAGAAACTTCTGTATGATACTTATCCTAAAGAAGTGCACTTGCAACATTTAACTCAGTGTCCTCCTCACTTGGTTCACTATTTTGTAAAATCATGGCCTGTGTGAACATGTGCCATTCAAATGTCACAAAACAAGTATGATTTTTGCCAGAACACAAATGTTACAGTATAGCAACTTCTCTAGGATACTTAACCCTAAGAAGTGAAATTCCAACATTTGACTGAATCCTCCGCACTTGGTTCATTCTTTTGGAAAATGATGGCCTGCATGAACATGTTGTATGCGAATATCACAAAACAAGTATGATCTTCTCCTGAGCACAAAGTGTAACACTATAGAATCTTCTGTAGGATACTTATCCCTAAGAAGTGCACCTCCAACATTTGACTCTTAGTCCTCCTCACTTGGTTCACTATTTTGGAAAATCAAGGCTTGCGTGACAATATTCTATGACAACATCACAAAACCAGTGTGAATTTCTCCTGAAGATAAAAAGTTACAACCTAGGAACATCTACAGGATTCTTTTCACTGAGAAGAGATAGTGGAAAATGTGAATTTGATGCGTCATCACTTGATCATTGTTTTCAAGCTCATCATAAGCCTGAACATAGTTGGTAGAATGACCACAAAATAAATGTAGTTTGCTCCAGAATACAAAGTTTTACAGTCTAGAAACCTGTGTAGGATACTTTTCCCAAAGAAGTGCACATGCTACGTATGACTTCCAAAAGAAGTGCACGTGCTAAATATGACTGTGAGCCCTCTTCACTTGGTTCACGATTTTGGAAGGGAACGACATGCCTGAACATGTTTCATGGAAACGTCGTAAAACAAGTGGGATTTCCTCCTGAACACAAAGAGTTACAATATAGAAACTTCTGTAGGATACTTATCCTAAAGAAGTGCACTTGCAACATTTAACTCAGAGTCCTCCTCACTTGGTTCACTATTTTGTAAAATCATGGCCTGTGTGCTCATGTGCCATTCAAATGTCACAAAACAAGTATGACTTTCGCCTGAACACAAATGGTACAGTATAGGAACTTCTCTAGGATACTTGTCCCTTACAAATGAAATTCCAACATTTGACTGTGAATCCTCTGCACTTGGTTCACTCTTTTGCAAAATCATGGCCTGCGTGAACATGTTATATGAGAATGTCACAAAACAATTATGATCTTCTCCTGAACACAAAGTGTAACAATATAGAATCTTCTGTAGGATACTTATCCCCAAGAAGTGCACCTCCGACATATGACTCTAAGTCCTCCTCACATGGTTCACTGTTTTGGAAAATCAAGGCCTGCGTGAACATATTCCATGAAAACGTCACAAAAGCAGTGTGAGTTTCTCCAGAACATAAAAAGTTACAATGTATGAACATCTACAGGATTCTAATCACGGAGAAGAGATAGTGGAAAATGTGAATTTGACACGTCCTCACTTGGTCACTATTTTAAGGTTCATCACAAGCCTGAACATAGTTGGTAGAATCAGCACAAAACAAATGTTGTTTGCTCCAGAATACAAAGTATTACAGTCTAGAAACCTGTGTAGGATACTTATCCCAAAAAAGTACACATGCTACATATGACGTCCAAAAGAAGTGCATGTGCTACATATGACTATGAGTCCTCTTCACTTGGTTCACTATTCTGGAAGGGAACAACATGCATGAACAAGTTTCATGGAAACGTCGTAAAACAACTTGGATTTCCTCCTGAACACAAAGAGTTGAAATATAGAAACTTCTGTATGATACTTATCCTAAAGAAGTGCACTTGCAACATTTAACTCAGAGTCCTCCTCACTTGGTTCACTATTTTGTAAAATCATGGCCTGTGTGCTCATGTGCCATTCAAATGTCACAAAACAAGTATGATTTTCACCAGAACACAAATGTTACATTATAGGAACTTCTCTAGGATACTTAACCCTAAGAAGTGAAATTCCAACATTTGACTGAATCCTCCGCACTTGGTTCATTCTTTTGGAAAATGATGGCCTGCATGAACATGTTGTATGCGAATGTCACAAAACAAGTATGATCTTCTCCTGAGCACAAAGTGTAACACTATAGAATCTTCTGTAGGATACTTATCCCTAAGAAGTGCACCTCCAACATTTGACTCTTAGTCCTCCTCACTTGGTTCACTGTTTTGGAAAATCAAGGCCTGCGTGAACATATTCCATGAAAACGTCACAAAACCAGTGTGAGTTTCTCCGGAACATAAAAGTTACAATATATGAACATCTACAGGATTCTAATCACTGAGAATAGAAAGAGAAACATGTGAATTTGACGCGTCCTCACTTGGTCACTATTTTAAGGTTCATTACAAGCCTGAACATAGTTGGTAGAATCAGCACAAAACAAATGTTGTTTGCTTCAGAATACAAAGTATTATAGTCTAGAAACCTGTATAGGATACTTATCCCAAACAAATGCACATTCTACACATGACTTCCCAAAGGAGTGCACATGCTACATATGACTGTGAGTCCTCTTCACTTGGTTCACTATTCTGGAAGTGAACGACATGCCTGAACATGTTTCATGGAAACGTCATAAAACACGTGTGATTTCCTCCTCAACACAAAGAGTTACAATATAGAAACTTCTGTATGATCCTTATGGTAAAGAAGTGCACTTGCAACATGTAACTCAGAGTCCACCTCACTTGGTTCAAAATTTTGTAAAATCATGGCCTGTGCGAACATGTGCCATACAAATGTCACAAAATAACTATGATTTTTGCCTGAACACAAATGTCACAGTATAGGAACTTCTCTAGGATACTTTTCCCTAAGAAGTTAAATTCCAACATTGACTGAATCCTCTGCACTTGGTTCACTCTTTTGGAAAATCATGGCCTGCGTGAATATGTTGTATGAGAATGTCACAAAACAATTATGATCTTCTCCTGAACACAAAGTGTAACAATATAGAATCTTCTGTAGGATACTTATCCCTAAGAAGTGCACCTCCAACATTTGACTCTAAGTCCTACTCACTTGGTCCACTATTTTCAAAAATCAAGGGCTGCGTGAACATATTCCATGAAAACGTCACAAAAACAGTGTGAATTTCTCCTGAACATAAAAAGTTACAACCTATGAACATCTACAGGATTCTTATCACTGAGAAGAGAAAGTGAAACATAAATTTGACGCGTCCTCACTTGGTCACTATTTTCAAGCTCATTACAAGTCTGAACATAGTTGGTAGAATCAGCACAAAACAAATGTTGTTTCCTCCAGAATATAAACTTTTACAGTCTAGAAACCAGTCTAGGATACTTTTCCCAAAGAAGTGCACATGCTACATATGACTTCCAAAAGAAATGCACGTGCTACATATGACTGTGAGCCCTCTTCACTTGGTTCACTGTTTTGGAAGGGAATGACATGCCTGAACATGTTTCATGGAAACGTCGTAAAACAAGTGTGATTTCCTCCTTTACACAAAGATTTACAATATAGAAACTTCTGTAGGATACTTATCCTAAAGAAGTGCACTTGCAACATTTAACTCAGAGTCCTCCTCACTTGGTTCACTATTTTGTAAAATCATGGCCTGTGTGCTCATGTGCCATTCAAATGTCACAAAACAAGTATGACTTTCGCCTGAACACAAATGGTACAGTTTAGGAACTTCTCTACGATACTTATCCCTAAGAAGTGAAATTCTAACATTTGACTCTAAATCCTCCACACTTGGTTCACTCTTTTGGAAAATCATGGCGTTTGTGAACATGTAACATTCAAATGTCAGAAAACAAGTGTGATTTTGCCTGAACACAAATGTTACAGTATAGAAACTTCTCTAGTATACTTATGCCTAAGAAGTGAAATTCTAACATTTGACTCTAAATCCTCCACAATAGGTTCACTGTTTGGAAAATCATGGCCTGCGTGAACATATTGTATGCGAGTGTCACAAAACTAGTATGATCTTCTCCTGAACACAAAGTGTAACACTATACAATCTTCTGTAGGATACTTATCTCTAAGAAGTGCACCTCCAATATTTGACTCTCAGACCTCCTCACATGTTTCATTATTTTGGAAAATCAAGGCCTGTGTGACCATATTGCATGAAAATGTCACAAAACCAGTGTGAATTTCTCCTGAACATAAAAAGGTACAATGTATGAACATCTACAGGATTCTTATCACTGAGAAGAGAAAGTGAAACATGTGAATTTGACTTGTCCTCACTTGGTCACTAATTTCAAGCTCATTACAAGCCTGAACATTGTTGGTAGAATCAGCACAAAACAAATGCTGTTTCCTCCACAATACAAAGTTTTACAGTCTAGAAACCTGTGTAGTATACTTATCGCAAAGAAGTGCACATGCTACATATGACTGTGAGTCCTCTTCACTTGGTTCACTATTCTGGAAGGGAACGACATGCATGAACATGTTTAATGGAAACGTCGTAAAACAAGTGTGGTTTCCTCCTGAACACAAAGAGTTGCAATATAGACACTTCTGTATGATACTTATCCTAAAGAAGTGCACTTGCAACACTTAACTCAGTGTCCTCCTCATTTGGTTCACTATTTTGTAAAACATTGGCCTGTGTGAACATGTGCCATTCAAATGTCACAAAACAAGTATTTTCGCCAGAACACAAATGTTACAGTATAGGAACTTCTCTAGGATACTTAACCCTAAGAAGTGAAATTCCAACATTTGACTGAATCCTCCACACTTGGTTCACCCTTTTGGAAAATCATGGCCTGCGTGAACATGTTGTATGCGAATGTCACAAAACAAGTATGATCTTCTCCTGAGCACAAAATGTAACACTATAGAATCTTCTGTAGGATACTTATCCCTAAGAAGTGCACCTCCAACATTTGACTCTTAGTCCTCCTCACTTGGTTCACTATTTTGGAAAATGAAGGCTTGCATGACAATATTCTATGACAACATCACAAAAGCAGTGTGAATTTCTCCTGAAGATAAAAAGTTACAACCTAGGAACATCTACAGGATTCTTATCACTGAGAAGAGATAGTGGAAAATGTGAATTTGATGCGTCATCACTTGGTCATTATTTTCAAGCTCATCATAAGCCTGAACATAGTTGGTAGAATCACCACAAAACAAATGTAGTTTGCTCCAGAATACAAAGTTTTACAGTCTAGAAACCTGTGTAGGATACTTTTCCCAAAGAAGTGCACATGCTACATATGACTTCCAAAAGAAGTGCAGGTGCTACATATGACTGTGAGCCCTCTTCACTTGGTTCACGATTTTGGAAGGGAACGACATGCCTGAACATGTTTCATGGAAACGACGTAAAACAAGTGGGATTTCCTCCTGAACACAAAGAGTTACAATATAGAAACTTCTGTAGGATACTTATCCCAAAGAAGTGCACTTGCAACATTTAACTCAGAGTCCTCCTCACTTGGTTCACTATTTTGTAAAATCATGGCCTGTGTGCTCATGTGCCATTCAAATGTCACAAAACAAGTATGACTTTCGCCTGAACACAAATGGTACAGTATAGGAACTTCTCTAGGATACTTTTCCCTAAGAAGTTAAATTCCAACATTTGACTGAATCCTCCGCACTTGGTTCGCTCTTTTGGAAAATCATGGCCTGCGTGAATATGTTGTATGAGAATGTCACAAAACAATTATGATCTTCTCCTGAACACAAAGTGTAACAATATAGAATCTTCTGTAGGATACTTATCCCTAAGAAGTGCACCTCCAACATTTGACTCTAAGTCCTACTCACTTGGTCCACTATTTTCAAAAATCAAGGGCTGCGTGAACATATTCCATGAAAACGTCACAAAAACAGTGTGAATTTCTCCTGAACATAAAAAGTTACAACTTATGAACATCTACAGGATTCTTATCACTGAGAAGAGAAAGTGAAACATAAATTTGACGCGTCCTCACTTGGTCACTATTTTCAAGCTCATTACAAGTCTGAACATAGTTGGTAGAATCAGAAAAAAACAAATGTTGTTTCCTCCAGAATACAAAGTTTTACAGTCTAGAAACCAGTGTAGGATACTTTTCCCAAAGAAGTGCACATGCTACATATGACTTCCAAAAGAAGTGCACGTGCTACATATGACTGTGAGCCCTCTTCACTTGGTTCACTGTTTTGGAAGGGAATGACATGCCTGAACATGTTTCATGGAAACGTCGTAAAACAAGTGTGATTTCCTCCTGAACACAAAGATTTACAATATAGAAACTTCTGTAGGATACTTATCCTAAAGTAGTGCACTTGCAACATTTAACTCAGAGTCCTCCTCACTTGGTTCACTATTTTGTAAAATCATGGCCTGTGTGCTCATGTGCCATTCAAATGTCACAAAACAAGTATGACTTTCGCCTGAACACAAATGGTACAGTATAGGAACTTCTCTACGATACTTGTCCCTAAGAAGTGAAATTCTAACATTTGACTCTAAATCCTCCACACTTGGTTCACTCTTTTGGAAAATCATGGCGTTTGTGAACATGTAACATTCAAATGTCACAAAACAAGTGTGATTTTGCCTGAACACAAATGTTACAGTATAGAAACTTCTCTAGCATACTTATGCCTAAGAAGTGAAATTCTAACATTTGACTCTAAATCCTCCACAATAGGTTCACTGTTTTGGAAAATCATGGCCTGTGTGAACATATTGTATGCGAGTGTCACAAAACAAGTATGATCTTCTCCTGAACACAAAGTGTAACACTATAGAATCTTCTGTAGGATACTTATCTCTAAGAAGTGCACCTCCAATATTTGACTCTCAGATCTCCTCACTTGTTTCATTATTTTGGAAAATCAAGGCCTGTGTGACCATATTCCATGAAAATGTCACAAAACCAGTGTGAATTTCTCCTGAACATAAAAAGTTACAACGTATGAACATCTACAGGATTCTTATCACTGAGAAGAGAAAGTGAAACATGTGAATTTGACTTGTCCTCACTTGGTCACTCTTTTCAAGCTCATTACAAGCCTGAACATTGTTGGTAGAATCAGCACAAAACAAATGCTGTTTCCTCCAGAATACAAAGTTTTACCGTCTAGAAACCAGTGTAGGATACTTATCCCAAAGAAGTGCACATGCTACATATTACTTCCCAAAGAAGTGCACATGCTACATATGACTGTGAGTCCCCTTCACGTGGTTCACTGTTTTGGAAGGGAATGACATGCATGAACATGTTTCACGGAAACATCGTGAATCTAGTGTGATTCCTCCTTAACACAAAGAGTTACAATATAGAAACTTCTGTACGATACTTATCCTAAAGAAGTGTACTTGCAAAATTTAACTCAGAGTCCTCCTCACTTGGTTCACTCTTTTGTAAAATCATGGCCTGCTTGAACAGGTTGTATGCGAGTTTCGCAAAACAAGTATGATCTAGTCCTGAACTCAAAGTATAACTATAAAATCTTCTGTAGGATACTTATCCCTAAGAAGTGCACCTCCAACATTTGACTCTCAGTCCTCCTCACTTGGTTCACTGTTTTGGAAAATGAAGGCCTGCGTGAACATATTCCATGAAAACGTCACAAAAGCAGTGTGAGATTCTCCAGAACATAAAAAGTTACAACGTATGAACATCTACAGTATTCTAATCACGGAGAATAGAAAGAGAAACATGTGAATTTGACGCGTCCTCACTTGGTCACTATTTTAAGGTTCATTACAAGCCTGAACATAGTTGGTAGAATCAGCACAAAACAAATGTTGTTTGCTCCAGAATACAAAGTATTACAGTCTAGAAACCTGTGTAGGATACTTATCCCACACAAATGCATATTCTACACATGACTTCCCAAAGGAGTGCACATGCTATATATGACTGTGAATCCTCTTCACTTGGTTCACTCTTCTGGAAGGGAACGACATGCCTCAACATGTTTCATGGAAACGTCATAAAACATGTGAGATTTCCTCCTCAACACAAAGAGTTACAATATAGATACTTCTGAATGATCCTTATGGTAAAGAAGTGCACTTGCAACATTTAACTCAGAGTCCACCTCACTTGGTTCAAAATTTTGTAAAATCATGGCCTATGCGAACATGTGCCATACAAATGTCAGAAAATAACTATGATTTTTGCCTGAACACAAATGTCACAGTATAGGAACTTCTCTAGGATACTTTTCCCTAAGAAGTTAAATTCCAACATTTGACTGAATCCTCTGCACTTGGTTCACTCTTTTGGAAAATCATGGCCTGCGTGAATATGTTGTATGAGAATGTCACAAAACAATTATGATCTTCTCCTGAACACAAAGTGTAACAATATAGAATCTTCTGTAGGATACTTATCCCTAAGAAGTGCACCTCCAACATTTGACTCTAAGTCCTACTCACTTGGTCCACTATTTTCAAAAATCAAGGGCTGCGTGAACATATTCCATGAAAACGTCACAAAAACAGTGTGAATTTCTCCTGAACATAAAAAGTTACAACCTATGAACATCTACAGGATTCTTATCACTGAGAAGAGAAAGTGAAACATAAATTTGACGCGTCCTCACTTGGTCACTATTTTCAAGCTCATTACAAGTCTGAACATAGTTGGTAGAATCAGCACAAAACAAATGTTGTTTCCTCCAGAATACAAAGTTTTACAGTCTAGAAACCAGTCTAGGATACTTTTCCCAAAGAAGTGCACATGCTACATATGACTTCCAAAAGAAATGCACGTGCTACATATGACTGTGAGCCCTCTTCACTTGGTTCACTGTTTTGGAAGGGAATGACATGCCTGAACATGTTTCATGGAAACGTCGTAAAACAAGTGTGATTTCCTCCTTTACACAAAGATTTACAATATAGAAACTTCTGTAGGATACTTATGCTAAAGAAGTGCACTTGCAACATTTAACTCAGAGTCCTCCTCACTTGGTTCACTATTTTGTAAAATCATGGCCTGTGTGCTCATGTGCCATTCAAATGTCACAAAACAAGTATGACTTTCGCCTGAACACAAATGGTACAGTTTAGGAACTTCTCTACGATACTTATCCCTAAGAAGTGAAATTCTAACATTTGACTCTAAATCCTCCACACTTGGTTCACTCTTTTGGAAAATCATGGCGTTTGTGAACATGTAACATTCAAATGTCAGAAAACAAGTGTGATTTTGCCTGAACACAAATGTTACAGTATAGAAACTTCTCTAGTATACTTATGCCTAAGAAGTGAAATTCTAACATTTGACTCTAAATCCTCCACAATAGGTTCACTGTTTTGGAAAATCATGGCCTGCGTGAACATATTGTATGCGAGTGTCACAAAACTAGTATGATCTTCTCCTGAACACAAAGTGTAACACTATACAATCTTCTGTAGGATACTTATCTCTAAGAAGTGCACCTCCAATATTGACTCTCAGACCTCCTCACATGTTTCATTATTTTGGAAAATCAAGGCCTGTGTGACCATATTGCATGAAAATGTCACAAAACCAGTGTGAATTTCTCCTGAACATAAAAAGGTACAATGTATGAACATCTACAGGATTCTTATCACTGAGAAGAGAAAGTGAAACATGTGAATTTGACTTGTCCTCACTTGGTCACTAATTTCAAGCTCATTACAAGCCTGAACATTGTTGGTAGAATCAGCACAAAACAAATGCTGTTTCCTCCACAATACAAAGTTTTACAGTCTAGAAACCTGTGTAGTATACTTATCGCAAAGAAGTGCACATGCTACATATGACTGTGAGTCCTCTTCACTTGGTTCACTATTCTGGAAGGGAACGACATGCATGAACATGTTTAATGGAAACGTCGTAAAACAAGTGTGGTTTCCTCCTGAACACAAAGAGTTGCAATATAGACACTTCTGTATGATACTTATCCTAAAGAAGTGCACTTGCAACACTTAACTCAGTGTCCTCCTCATTTGGTTCACTATTTTGTAAAACATTGGCCTGTGTGAACATGTGCCATTCAAATGTCACAAAACAAGTATTTTCGCCAGAACACAAATGTTACAGTATAGGAACTTCTCTAGGATACTTAACCCTAAGAAGTGAAATTCCAACATTTGACTGAATCCTCCACACTTGGTTCACCCTTTTGGAAAATCATGGCCTGCGTGAACATGTTGTATGCGAATGTCACAAAACAAGTATGATCTTCTCCTGAGCACAAAATGTAACACTATAGAATCTTCTGTAGGATACTTATCCCTAAGAAGTGCACCTCCAACATTTGACTCTTAGTCCTCCTCACTTGGTTCACTATTTTGGAAAATGAAGGCTTGCATGACAATATTCTATGACAACATCACAAAAGCAGTGTGAATTTCTCCTGAAGATAAAAAGTTACAACCTAGGAACATCTACAGGATTCTTATCACTGAGAAGAGATAGTGGAAAATGTGAATTTGATGCGTCATCACTTGGTCATTATTTTCAAGCTCATCATAAGCCTGAACATAGTTGGTAGAATCACCACAAAACAAATGTAGTTTGCTCCAGAATACAAAGTTTTACAGTCTAGAAACCTGTGTAGGATACTTTTCCCAAAGAAGTGCACATGCTACATATGACTTCCAAAAGAAGTGCAGGTGCTACATATGACTGTGAGCCCTCTTCACTTGGTTCACGATTTTGGAAAGGAACGACATGCCTGAACATGTTTCACGGAAACGACGTAAAACAAGTGGGATTTCCTCCTGAACACAAAGAGTTACAATATAGAAACTTCTGTAGGATACTTATCCCAAAGAAGTGCACTTGCAACATTTAACTCAGAGTCCTCCTCACTTGGTTCACTATTTGTAAAATCATGGCCTGTGTGCTCATGTGCCATTCAAATGTCACAAAACAAGTATGACTTTCGCCTGAACACAAATGGTACAGTATAGGAACTTCTCTAGGATACTTTTCCCTAAGAAGTTAAATTCCAACATTTGACTGAATCCTCCGCACTTGGTTCGCTCTTTTGGAAAATCATGGCCTGCGTGAATATGTTGTATGAGAATGTCACAAAACAATTATGATCTTCTCCTGAACACAAAGTGTAACAATATAGAATCTTCTGTAGGATACTTATCCCTAAGAAGTGCACCTCCAACATTTGACTCTAAGTCCTACTCACTTGGTCCACTATTTTCAAAAATCAAGGGCTGCGTGAACATATTCCATGAAAACGTCACAAAAACAGTGTGAATTTCTCCTGAACATAAAAAGTTACAACTTATGAACATCTACAGGATTCTTATCACTGAGAAGAGAAAGTGAAACATAAATTTGACGCGTCCTCACTTGGTCACTATTTTCAAGCTCATTACAAGTCTGAACATAGTTGGTAGAATCAGAAAAAAACAAATGTTGTTTCCTCCAGAATACAAAGTTTTACAGTCTAGAAACCAGTGTAGGATACTTTTCCCAAAGAAGTGCACATGCTACATATGACTTCCAAAAGAAGTGCACGTGCTACATATGACTGTGAGCCCTCTTCACTTGGTTCACTGTTTTGGAAGGGAATGACATGCCTGAACATGTTTCATGGAAACGTCGTAAAACAAGTGTGATTTCCTCCTGAACACAAAGATTTACAATATAGAAACTTCTGTAGGATACTTATCCTAAAGTAGTGCACTTGCAACATTTAACTCAGAGTCCTCCTCACTTGGTTCACTATTTTGTAAAATCATGGCCTGTGTGCTCATGTGCCATTCAAATGTCACAAAACAAGTATGACTTTCGCCTGAACACAAATGGTACAGTATAGGAACTTCTCTACGATACTTGTCCCTAAGAAGTGAAATTCTAACATTTGACTCTAAATCCTCCACACTTGGTTCACTCTTTTGGAAAATCATGGCGTTTGTGAACATGTAACATTCAAATGTCACAAAACAAGTGTGATTTTGCCTGAACACAAATGTTACAGTATAGAAACTTCTCTAGCATACTTATGCCTAAGAAGTGAAATTCTAACATTTGACTCTAAATCCTCCACAATAGGTTCACTGTTTTGGAAAATCATGGCCTGTGTGAACATATTGTATGCGAGTGTCACAAACAAGTATGATCTTCTCCTGAACACAAAGTGTAACACTATAGAATCTTCTGTAGGATACTTATCTCTAAGAAGTGCACCTCCAATATTTGACTCTCAGATCTCCTCACTTGTTTCATTATTTTGGAAAATCAAGGCCTGTGTGACCATATTCCATGAAAATGTCACAAAACCAGTGTGAATTTCTCCTGAACATAAAAAGTTACAACGTATGAACATCTACAGGATTCTTATCACTGAGAAGAGAAAGTGAAACATGTGAATTTGACTTGTCCTCACTTGGTCACTCTTTTCAAGCTCATTACAAGCCTGAACATTGTTGGTAGAATCAGCACAAAACAAATGCTGTTTCCTCCAGAATACAAAGTTTTACCGTCTAGAAACCAGTGTAGGATACTTATCCCAAAGAAGTGCACATGCTACATATTACTTCCCAAAGAAGTGCACATGCTACATATGACTGTGAGTCCCCTTCACGTGGTTCACTGTTTTGGAAGGGAATGACATGCATGAACATGTTTCACGGAAACATCGTGAATCTAGTGTGATTCCTCCTTAACACAAAGAGTTACAATATAGAAACTTCTGTACGATACTTATCCTAAAGAAGTGTACTTGCAAAATTTAACTCAGAGTCCTCCTCACTTGGTTCACTCTTTTGTAAAATCATGGCCTGCTTGAACAGGTTGTATGCGAGTTTCGCAAAACAAGTATGATCTAGTCCTGAACTCAAAGTATAACTATAAAATCTTCTGTAGGATACTTATCCCTAAGAAGTGCACCTCCAACATTTGACTCTCAGTCCTCCTCACTTGGTTCACTGTTTTGGAAAATGAAGGCCTGCGTGAACATATTCCATGAAAACGTCACAAAAGCAGTGTGAGATTCTCCAGAACATAAAAAGTTACAACGTATGAAACATCTACAGTATTCTAATCACGGAGAATAGAAAGAGAAACATGTGAATTTGACGCGTCCTCACTTGGTCACTATTTTAAGGTTCATTACAAGCCTGAACATAGTTGGTAGAATCAGCACAAAACAAATGTTGTTTGCTCCAGAAATACAAAGTATTACAGTCTAGAAACCTGTGTAGGATACTTATCCCACACAAATGCATATTCTACACATGACTTCCCAAAGGAGTGCACATGCTATATATGACTGTGAATCCTCTTCACTTGGTTCACTCTTCTGGAAGGGAACGACATGCCTCAACATGTTTCATGGAAACGTCATAAAACATGTGAGATTTCCTCCTCAACACAAAGAGTTACAATATAGATACTTCTGAATGATCCTTATGGTAAAGAAGTGCACTTGCAACATTAAACTCAGAGTCCACCTCACTTGGTTCAAATTTTGTAAATCATGGCCTATGCGAACATGTGCCATACAAATGTCAGAAAATAACTATGATTTTTGCCTGAACACAAATGTCACAGTATAGGAACTTCTCTAGGATACTTTTCCCTAAGAAGTTAAATTCCAACATTTGACTGAATCCTCTGCACTTGGTTCACTCTTTGGAAAATCATGGCCTGCGTGAATATGTTGTATGAGAATGTCACAAAACAATTATGATCTTCTCCTGAACACAAAGTGTAACAATATAGAATCTTCTGTAGGATACTTATCCTAAGAAGTGCACCTCCAACATTTGACTCTAAGTCCTACTCACTTGGTCCACTATTTTCAAAATCAAGGGCTGCGTGAACATATTCCATGAAAACGTCACAAAAACAGTGTGAATTTCTCCTGAACATAAAAAGTTACAACCTATGAACATCTACAGGATTCTTATCACTGAGAAGAGAAAGTGAAACATAAATTTGACGCGTCCCTCACTTGGTCACTATTTTCAAGCTCATTACAAGTCTGAACATAGTTGGTAGAATCAGCACAAAACAAATGTTGTTTCCTCCAGAATACAAAGTTTTACAGTCTAGAAACCAGTCTAGGATACTTTTCCCAAAGAAGTGCACATGCTACATATGACTTCCAAAAGAAATGCACGTGCTACATATGACTGTGAGCCCTCTTCACTTGGTTCACTGTTTTGGAAGGAATGACATGCCTGAACATGTTTCATGGAAACGTCGTAAAACAAGTGTGATTTCCCTCCTTTACACAAAGATTTACAATATAGAAACTTCTGTAGGATACTTATCCTAAAGAAGTGCACTTGCAACATTTAACTCAGAGTCCTCCTCACTTGGTTCACTATTTTGTAAAATCATGGCCTGTGTGCTCATGTGCCATTCAAATGTCACAAAACAAGTATGACTTTCGCCTGAACACAAATGGTACAGTTTAGGAACTTCTCTACGATACTTATCCCTAAGAAGTGAAATTCTAACATTTGACTCTAAATCCTCCACACTTGGTTCACTCTTTTGGAAAATCATGGCGTTTGTGAACATGTAACATTCAAATGTCAGAAAACAAGTGTGATTTTGCCTGAACACAAATGTTACAGTATAGAAACTTCTCTAGTATACTTATGCCTAAGAAGTGAAATTCTAACATTTGACTCTAAATCCTCCACAATAGGTTCACTGTTTGGAAAATCATGGCCTGCGTGAACATATTGTATGCGAGTGTCACAAAACTAGTATGATCTTCTCCTGAACACAAAGTGTAACACTATACAATCTTCTGTAGGATACTTATCTCTAAGAAGTGCACCTCCAATATTTGACTCTCAGACCTCCTCACATGTTTCATTATTTGGAAAATCAAGGCCTGTGTGACCATATTGCATGAAAATGTCACAAAACCAGTGTGAATTTCTCCTGAACATAAAAAGGTACAATGTATGAACATCTACAGGATTCTTATCACTGAGAAGAGAAAGTGAAACATGTGAATTGACTTGTCCTCACTTGGTCACTAATTTCAAGCTCATTACAAGCCTGAACATTGTTGGTAGAATCAGCACAAAACAAATGCTGTTTCCTCCACAATACAAAGTTTTACAGTCTAGAAACCTGTGTAGTATACTTATCGCAAAGAAGTGCACATGCTACATATGACTGTGAGTCCTCTTCACTTGGTTCACTATTCTGGAAGGGAACGACATGCATGAACATGTTTAATGGAAACGTCGTAAAACAAGTGTGGTTTCCTCCTGAACACAAAGAGTTGCATATAGACACTTCTGTATGATACTTATCCTAAAGAAGTGCACTTGCAACACTTAACTCAGTGTCCTCCTCATTTGGTTCACTATTTTGTAAAACATTGGCCTGTGTGAACATGTGCCATTCAAATGTCACAAAACAAGTATTTTCGCCAGAACACAAATGTTACAGTATAGGAACTTCTCTAGGATACTTAACCCTAAGAAGTGAAATTCCAACATTTGACTGAATCCTCCACACTTGGTTCACCCTTTGGAAAATCATGGCCTGCGTGAACATGTTGTATGCGAATGTCACAAAACAAGTATGATCTTCTCCTGAGCACAAAATGTAACACTATAGAATCTTCTGTAGGATACTTATCCCTAAGAAGTGCACCTCCAACATTTGACTCTTAGTCCTCCTCACTTGGTTCACTATTTTGGAAAATGAAGGCTTGCATGACAATATTCTATGACAACATCACAAAAGCAGTGTGAATTTCTCCTGAAGATAAAAAGTTACAACCTAGGAACATCTACAGGATTCTTATCACTGAGAAGAGATAGTGGAAAATGTGAATTTGATGCGTCATCACTTGGTCATTATTTTCAAGCTCATCATAAGCCTGAACATAGTTGGTAGAATCACCACAAAACAAATGTAGTTTGCTCCAGAATACAAAGTTTTACAGTCTAGAAACCTGTGTAGGATACTTTTCCCAAAGAAGTGCACATGCTACATATGACTTCCAAAAGAAGTGCAGGTGCTACATATGACTGTGAGCCCTCTTCACTTGGTTCACGATTTTGGAAAGGAACGACATGCCTGAACATGTTTCACGGAAACGACGTAAAACAAGTGGGATTTCCTCCTGAACACAAAGAGTTACAATATAGAAACTTCTGTAGGATACTTATCCCAAAGAGTGCACTTGCAACATTTAACTCAGAGTCCTCCTCACTTGGTTCACTATTTTGTAAAATCATGGCCTGTGTGCTCATGTGCCATTCAAATGTCACAAAAACAAGTATGACTTTCGCCTGAACACAAATGGTACAGTATAGGAACTTCTCTAGGATACTTTTCCCTAAGAAGTTAAATTCCAACATTTGACTGAATCCTCCGCACTTGGTTCGCTCTTTTGGAAAATCATGGCCTGCGTGAATATGTTGTATGAGAATGTCACAAAACAATTATGATCTTCTCCTGAACACAAAGTGTAACAATATAGAATCTTCTGTAGGATACTTATCCCTAAGAAGTGCACCTCCAACATTTGACTCTAAGTCCTACTCACTTGGTCCACTATTTTCAAAAATCAAGGGCTGCGTGAACATATTCCATGAAAACGTCACAAAAACAGTGTGAATTTCTCCTGAACATAAAAAGTTACAACTTATGAACATCTACAGGATTCTTATCACTGAGAAGAGAAAGTGAAACATAAATTTGACGCGTCCTCACTTGGTCACTATTTTCAAGCTCATTACAAGTCTGAACATAGTTGGTAGAATCAGAAAAAAACAAATGTTGTTTCCTCCAGAATACAAAGTTTTACAGTCTAGAAAACCAGTGTAGGATACTTTTCCCAAAGAAGTGCACATGCTACATATGACTTCCAAAAGAAGTGCACGTGCTACATATGACTGTGAGCCCTCTTCACTTGGTTCACTGTTTTGGAAGGGAATGACATGCCTGAACATGTTTCATGGAAACGTCGTAAAACAAGTGTGATTTCCTCCTGAACACAAAGATTTACAATATAGAAACTTCTGTAGGATACTTATCCTAAAGTAGTGCACTTGCAACATTTAACTCAGAGTCCTCCTCACTTGGTTCACTATTTTGTAAAAATCATGGCCTGTGTGCTCATGTGCCATTCAAATGTCACAAAACAAGTATGACTTTCGCCTGAACACAAATGGTACAGTATAGGAACTTCTCTACGATACTTGTCCCTAAGAAGTGAAATTCTAACATTTGACTCTAAATCCTCCACACTTGGTTCACTCTTTTGGAAAATCATGGCGTTTGTGAACATGTAACATTCAAATGTCACAAAACAAGTGTGATTTTGCCTGAACACAAATGTTACAGTATAGAAACTTCTCTAGCATACTTATGCCTAAGAAGTGAAATTCTAACATTTGACTCTAAATCCTCCACAATAGGTTCACTGTTTTGGAAAATCATGGCCTGTGTGAACATATTGTATGCGAGTGTCACAAAACAAGTATGATCTTCTCCTGAACACAAAGTGTAACACTATAGAATCTTCTGTAGGATACTTATCTCTAAGAAGTGCACCTCCAATATTTGACTCTCAGATCTCCTCACTTGTTTCATTATTTTGGAAAATCAAGGCCTGTGTGACCATATTCCATGAAAATGTCACAAAACCAGTGTGATTTCTCCTGACATAAAAAGTTACAACGTATGAACATCTACAGGATTCTTATCACTGAGAAGAGAAAGTGAAACATGTGAATTTGACTTGTCCTCACTTGGTCACTCTTTTCAAGCTCATTACAAGCCTGAACATTGTTGGTAGAATCAGCACAAACAAATGCTGTTTCCTCCAGAATACAAAGTTTTACCGTCTAGAAACCAGTGTAGGATACTTATCCCAAAGAAGTGCACATGCTACATATTACTTCCCAAGAAGTGCACATGCTACATATGACTGTGAGTCCCCTTCACGTGGTTCACTGTTTTTGGAAGGGAATGACATGCATGAACATGTTTCACGGAAACATCGTGAATCTAGTGTGATTCCTCCTTAACACAAAGAGTTACAATATAGAAACTTCTGTACGATACTTATCCTAAAGAAGTGTACTTGCAAAATTTAACTCAGAGTCCTCCTCACTTGGTTCACTCTTTTGTAAAATCATGGCCTGCTTGAACAGGTTGTATGCGAGTTTCGCAAAACAAGTATGATCTAGTCCTGAACTCAAAGTATAACTATAAAATCTTCTGTAGGATACTTATCCCTAAGAAGTGCACCTCCAACATTTGACTCTCAGTCCTCCTCACTTGGTTCACTGTTTTGGAAAATGAAGGCCTGCGTGAACATATTCCATGAAAACGTCACAAAAGCAGTGTGAGATTCTCCAGAACATAAAAAGTTACAACGTATGAACATCTACAGTATTCTAATCACGGAGAATAGAAAGAGAAACATGTGAATTTGACGCGTCCTCACTTGGTCACTATTTTAAGGTTCATTACAAGCCTGAACATAGTTGGTAGAATCAGCACAAAACAAATGTTGTTTGCTCCAGAATACAAAGTATTACAGTCTAGAAACCTGTGTAGGATACTTATCCCACACAAATGCATATTCTACACATGACTTCCCAAAGGAGTGCACATGCTATATATGACTGTGATCCTCTTCACTTGGTTCACTCTTCTGGAAGGGAACGACATGCCTGAACATGTTTCATGGAAACGTCATAAAACATGTGAGATTTCCTCCTCAACACAAAGAGTTACAATATAGATACTTCTGAATGATCCTTATGGTAAAGAAGTGCACTTGCAACATTTAACTCAGAGTCCACCTCACTTGGTTCAAAATTTTGTAAAATCATGGCCTATGCGAACATGTGCCATACAAATGTCAGAAAATAACTATGATTTTTGCCTGAACACAAATGTCACAGTATAGGAACTTCTCTAGGATACTTTTCCCTAAGAAGTTAAATTCCAACATTTGACTGAATCCTCTGCACTTGGTTCACTCTTTTGGAAAATCATGGCCTGCGTGAATATGTTGTATGAGAATGTCACAAAACAATTATGATCTTCTCCTGAACACAAAGTGTAACAATATAGAATCTTCTGTAGGATACTTATCCCTAAGAAGTGCACCTCCAACATTTGACTCTAAGTCCTACTCACTTGGTCCACTATTTTCAAAAATCAAGGGCTGCGTGAACATATTCCATGAAAACGTCACAAAAACAGTGTGAATTTCTCCTGAACATAAAAAGTTACAACCTATGAACATCTACAGGATTCTTATCACTGAGAAGAGAAAGTGAAACATAAATTTGACGCGTCCTCACTTGGTCACTATTTTCAAGCTCATTACAAGTCTGAACATAGTTGGTAGAATCAGCACAAAACAAATGTTGTTTCCTCCAGAATATAAAGTTTTACAGTCTAGAAACCAGTCTAGGATACTTTTCCCAAAGAAGTGCACATGCTACATATGACTTCCAAAAGAAATGCACGTGCTACATATGACTGTGAGCCCTCTTCACTTGGTTCACTGTTTTGGAAGGGAATGACATGCCTGAACATGTTTCATGGAAACGTCGTAAAACAAGTGTGATTTCCTCCTTTACACAAAGATTTACAATATAGAAACTTCTGTAGGATACTTATGCTAAAGAAGTGCACTTGCAACATTTAACTCAGAGTCCTCCTCACTTGGTCACTATTTTGTAAAATCATGGCCTGTGTGCTCATGTGCCATTCAAATGTCACAAAACAAGTATGACTTTCGCCTGAACACAAATGGTACAGTTTAGGAACTTCTCTACGATACTTATCCCTAAGAAGTGAAATTCTAACATTTGACTCTAAATCCTCCACACTTGGTTCACTCTTTTGGAAAATCATGGCGTTTGTGAACATGTAACATTCAAATGTCAGAAAACAAGTGTGATTTTGCCTGAACACAAATGTTACAGTATAGAAACTTCTCTAGTATACTTATGCCTAAGAAGTGAAATTCTAACATTTGACTCTAAATCCTCCACAATAGGTTCACTGTTTTGGAAAATCATGGCCTGCGTGAACATATTGTATGCGAGTGTCACAAAACTAGTATGATCTTCTCCTGAACACAAAGTGTAAACACTATACAATCTTCTGTAGGATACTTATCTCTAAGAAGTGCACCTCCAATATTTGACTCTCAGACCTCCTCACATGTTCATTATTTTGGAAAATCAAGGCCTGTGTGACCATATTGCATGAAAATGTCACAAAACCAGTGTGAATTTCTCCTGAACATAAAAAGGTACAATGTATGAACATCTACAGGATTCTTATCACTGAGAAGAGAAAGTGAAACATGTGAATTTGACTTGTCCTCACTTGGTCACTAATTTCAAGCTCATTACAAGCCTGAACATTGTTGGTAGAATCAGCACAAAACAAATGCTGTTTCCTCCACAATACAAAGTTTTACAGTCTAGAAACCTGTGTAGTATACTTATCGCAAAGAAGTGCACATGCTACATATGACTGTGAGTCCTCTTCACTTGGTTCACTATTCTGGAAGGGAACGACATGCATGAACATGTTTAATGGAAACGTCGTAAAACAAGTGTGGTTTCCTCCTGAACACAAAGAGTTGCAATATAGACACTTCTGTATGATACTTATCCTAAAGAAGTGCACTTGCAACACTTAACTCAGTGTCCTCCTCATTTGGTTCACTATTTTGTAAAACATTGGCCTGTGTGAACATGTGCCATTCAAATGTCACAAAACAAGTATTTTCGCCAGAACACAAATGTTACAGTATAGGAACTTCTCTAGGATACTTAACCCTAAGAAGTGAAATTCCAACATTTGACTGAATCCTCCACACTTGGTTCACCCTTTTGGAAAATCATGGCCTGCGTGAACATGTTGTATGCGAATGTCACAAAACAAGTATGATCTTCTCCTGAGCACAAAATGTAACACTATAGAATCTTCTGTAGGATACTTATCCCTAAGAAGTGCACCTCCAACATTTGACTCTTAGTCCTCCTCACTTGGTTCACTATTTTGGAAAATGAAGGCTTGCATGACAATATTCTATGACAACATCACAAAAGCAGTGTGAATTTCTCCTGAAGATAAAAAGTTACAACCTAGGAACATCTACAGGATTCTTATCACTGAGAAGAGATAGTGGAAAATGTGAATTTGATGCGTCATCACTTGGTCATTATTTTCAAGCTCATCATAAGCCTGAACATAGTTGGTAGAATCACCACAAAACAAATGTAGTTTGCTCCAGAATACAAAGTTTTACAGTCTAGAAACCTGTGTAGGATACTTTTCCCAAAGAAGTGCACATGCTACATATGACTTCCAAAAGAAGTGCAGGTGCTACATATGACTGTGAGCCCTCTTCACTTGGTTCACGATTTTGGAAAGGAACGACATGCCTGAACATGTTTCACGGAAACGACGTAAAACAAGTGGGATTTCCTCCTGAACACAAAGAGTTACAATATAGAAACTTCTGTAGGATACTTATCCCAAAGAAGTGCACTTGCAACATTTAACTCAGAGTCCTCCTCACTTGGTTCACTATTTTGTAAAATCATGGCCTGTGTGCTCATGTGCCATTCAAATGTCACAAAACAAGTATGACTTTCGCCTGAACACAATGGTACAGTATAGGAACTTCTCTAGGATACTTTCCCTAAGAAGTTAAATTCCAACATTTGACTGAATCCTCCGCACTTGGTTCGCTCTTTTGGAAATCATGGCCTGCGTGAATATGTGTATGAGAATGTCACAAAAACAATTATGATCTTCTCCTGAACACAAAGTGTAACAATATAGAATCTTCTGTAGGATACTTATCCCTAAGAAGTGCACCTCCAACATTTGACTCTAAGTCCTACTCACTTGGTCCACTATTTTCAAAAATCAAGGGCTGCGTGAACATATTCCATGAAAACGTCACAAAAACAGTGTGAATTTCTCCTGAACATAAAAAGTTACAACTTATGAACATCTACAGGATTCTTATCACTGAGAAGAGAAAGTGAAACATAAATTTGACGCGTCCTCACTTGGTCACTATTTTCAAGCTCATTACAAGTCTGAACATAGTTGGTAGAATCAGAAAAAAACAAATGTTGTTTCCTCCAGAATACAAAGTTTTACAGTCTAGAAACCAGTGTAGGATACTTTTCCCAAAGAAGTGCACATGCTACATATGACTTCCAAAAGAAGTGCACGTGCTACATATGACTGTGAGCCCTCTTCACTTGGTTCACTGTTTTGGAAGGGAATGACATGCCTGAACATGTTTCATGGAAACGTCGTAAAACAAGTGTGATTTCCTCCTGAACACAAAGATTTACAATATAGAAACTTCTGTAGGATACTTATCCTAAAGTAGTGCACTTGCAACATTTAACTCAGAGTCCTCCTCACTTGGTTCACTATTTTGTAAAATCATGGCCTGTGTGCTCATGTGCCATTCAAATGTCACAAAACAAGTATGACTTTCGCCTGAACACAAATGGTACAGTTTAGGAACTTCTCTACGATACTTATCCCTAAGAAGTGAAATTCTAACATTTGACTCTAAATCCTCCACACTTGGTTCACTCTTTTGGAAAATCATGGCGTTTGTGAACATGTAACATTCAAATGTCACAAAACAAGTGTGATTTTGCCTGAACACAAATGTTACAGTATAGAAACTTCTCTAGTATACTTATGCCTAAGAAGTGAAATTCTAACATTTGACTCTAAATCCTCCACAATAGGTTCACTGTTTTGGAAAATCATGGCCTGCGTGAACATATTGTATGCGAGTGTCACAAAACTAGTATGATCTTCTCCTGAACACAAAGTGTAACACTATACAATCTTCTGTAGGATACTTATCTCTAAGAAGTGCACCTCCAATATTTGACTCTCAGACCTCCTCACATGTTTCATTATTTTGGAAAATCAAGGCCTGTGTGACCATATTGCATGAAAATGTCACAAAACCAGTGTGAATTTCTCCTGAACATAAAAAGGTACAATGTATGAACATCTACAGGATTCTTATCACTGAGAAGAGAAAGTGAAACATGTGAATTTGACTTGTCCTCACTTGGTCACTAATTTCAAGCTCATTACAAGCCTGAACATTGTTGGTAGAATCAGCACAAAACAAATGCTGTTTCCTCCACAATACAAAGTTTTACAGTCTAGAAACCTGTGTAGTATACTTATCGCAAAGAAGTGCACATGCTACATATGACTGTGAGTCCTCTTCACTTGGTTCACTATTCTGGAAGGGAACGACATGCATGAACATGTTTAATGGAAACGTCGTAAAACAAGTGTGGTTTCCTCCTGAACACAAAGAGTTGCAATATAGACACTTCTGTATGATACTTATCCTAAAGAAGTGCACTTGCAACACTTAACTCAGTGTCCTCCTCATTTGGTTCACTATTTTGTAAAACATTGGCCTGTGTGAACATGTGCCATTCAAATGTCACAAAACAAGTATTTTCGCCAGAACACAAATGTTACAGTATAGGAACTTCTCTAGGATACTTAACCCTAAGAAGTGAAATTCCAACATTTGACTGAATCCTCCACACTTGGTTCACCCTTTGGAAAATCATGGCCTGCGTGAACATGTTGTATGCGAATGTCACAAAACAAGTATGATCTTCTCCTGAGCACAAAATGTAACACTATAGAATCTTCTGTAGGATACTTATCCCTAAGAAGTGCACCTCCAACATTTGACTCTTAGTCCTCCTCACTTGGTTCACTATTTTGGAAAATGAAGGCTTGCATGACAATATTCTATGACAACATCACAAAAGCAGTGTGAATTTCTCCTGAAGATAAAAAGTTACAACCTAGGAACATCTACAGGATTCTTATCACTGAGAAGAGATAGTGGAAAATGTGAATTTGATGCGTCATCACTTGGTCATTATTTTCAAGCTCATCATAAGCCTGAACATAGTTGGTAGAATCACCACAAAACAAATGTAGTTTGCTCCAGAATACAAAGTTTTACAGTCTAGAAACCTGTGTAGGATACTTTCCCAAAGAAGTGCACATGCTACATATGACTTCCAAAAGAAGTGCAGGTGCTACATATGACTGTGAGCCCTCTTCACTTGGTTCACGATTTTGGAAGGGAACGACATGCCTGAACATGTTTCATGGAAACGACGTAAAACAAGTGGGATTTCCTCCTGAACACAAAGAGTTACAATATAGAAACTTCTGTAGGATACTTATCCCAAAGAAGTGCACTTGCAACATTTAACTCAGAGTCCTCCTCACTTGGTTCACTATTTTGTAAAATCATGGCCTGTGTGCTCATGTGCCATTCAATGTCACAAACAAGTATGACTTTCGCCTGAACACAAATGGTACAGTATAGGAACTTCTCTAGGATACTTTTCCCTAAGAAGTTAAATTCCAACATTTGACTGAATCCTCCGCACTTGGTTCGCTCTTTTGGAAAATCATGGCCTGCGTGAATATGTTGTATGAGAATGTCACAAAACAATTATGATCTTCTCCTGAACACAAAGTGTAACAATATAGAATCTTCTGTAGGATACTTATCCCTAAGAAGTGCACCTCCAACATTTGACTCTAAGTCCTACTCACTTGGTCCACTATTTCAAAAATCAAGGGCTGCGTGAACATATTCCATGAAAACGTCACAAAAACAGTGTGAATTTCTCCTGAACATAAAAAGTTACAACTTATGAACATCTACAGGATTCTTATCACTGAGAAGAGAAAGTGAAACATAAATTTGACGCGTCCTCACTTGGTCACTATTTTCAAGCTCATTACAAGTCTGAACATAGTTGGTAGAATCAGAAAAAAACAAATGTTGTTTCCTCCAGAATACAAAGTTTTACAGTCTAGAAACCAGTGTAGGATACTTTTCCCAAAGAAGTGCACATGCTACATATGACTTCCAAAAGAAGTGCACGTGCTACATATGACTGTGAGCCCTCTTCACTTGGTTCACTGTTTTGGAAGGGAATGACATGCCTGAACATGTTTCATGGAAACGTCGTAAAACAAGTGTGATTTCCTCCTGAACACAAAGATTTACAATATAGAAACTTCTGTAGGATACTTATCCTAAAGTAGTGCACTTGCAACATTTAACTCAGAGTCCTCCTCACTTGGTTCACTATTTTGTAAAATCATGGCCTGTGTGCTCATGTGCCATTCAAATGTCACAAAACAAGTATGACTTTCGCCTGAACACAAATGGTACAGTATAGGAACTTCTCTACGATACTTGTCCCTAAGAAGTGAAATTCTAACATTTGACTCTAAATCCTCCACACTTGGTTCACTCTTTTGGAAAATCATGGCGTTTGTGAACATGTAACATTCAAATGTCACAAAACAAGTGTGATTTTGCCTGAACACAAATGTTACAGTATAGAAACTTCTCTAGCATACTTATGCCTAAGAAGTGAAATTCTAACATTTGACTCTAAATCCTCCACAATAGGTTCACTGTTTTGGAAAATCATGGCCTGTGTGAACATATTGTATGCGAGTGTCACAAAACAAGTATGATCTTCTCCTGAACACAAAGTGTAACACTATAGAATCTTCTGTAGGATACTTATCTCTAAGAAGTGCACCTCCAATATTTGACTCTCAGATCTCCTCACTTGTTTCATTATTTTGGAAAATCAAGGCCTGTGTGACCATATTCCATGAAAATGTCACAAAACCAGTGTGAATTTCTCCTGAACATAAAAAGTTACAACGTATGAACATCTACAGGATTCTTATCACTGAGAAGAGAAAGTGAAACATGTGAATTTGACTTGTCCTCACTTGGTCACTCTTTTCAAGCTCATTACAAGCCTGAACATTGTTGGTAGAATCAGCACAAAACAAATGCTGTTTCCTCCAGAATACAAAGTTTTACCGTCTAGAAACCAGTGTAGGATACTTATCCCAAAGAAGTGCACATGCTACATATTACTTCCCAAAGAAGTGCACATGCTACATATGACTGTGAGTCCCCTTCACGTGGTTCACTGTTTTGGAAGGGAATGACATGCATGAACATGTTTCACGGAAACATCGTGAATCTAGTGTGATTCCTCCTTAACACAAAGAGTTACAATATAGAAACTTCTGTACGATACTTATCCTAAAGAAGTGTACTTGCAAAATTTAACTCAGAGTCCTCCTCACTTGGTTCACTCTTTTGTAAAATCATGGCCTGCTTGAACAGGTTGTATGCGAGTTTCGCAAAACAAGTATGATCTAGTCCTGAACTCAAAGTATAACTATAAAATCTTCTGTAGGATACTTATCCCTAAGAAGTGCACCTCCAACATTTGACTCTCAGTCCTCCTCACTTGGTTCACTGTTTTGGAAAATGAAGGCCTGCGTGAACATATTCCATGAAAACGTCACAAAAGCAGTGTGAGATTCTCCAGAACATAAAAAGTTACAACGTATGAACATCTACAGTATTCTAATCACGGAGAATAGAAAGAGAAACATGTGAATTTGACGTGTCCTCACTTGGTCACTATTTTAAGGTTCATTACAAGCCTGAACATAGTTGGTAGAATCAGCACAAAACAAATGTTGTTTGCTCCAGAATACAAAGTATTACAGTCTAGAAACCTGTGTAGGATACTTATCCCACACAAATGCATATTCTACACATGACTTCCCAAAGGAGTGCACATGCTATATATGACTGTGAATCCTCTTCACTTGGTTCACTCTTCTGGAAGGGAACGACATGCCTGAACATGTTTCATGGAAACGTCATAAAACATGTGAGATTTCCTCCTCAACACAAAGAGTTACAATATAGATACTTCTGAATGATCCTTATGGTAAAGAAGTGCACTTGCAACATTTAACTCAGAGTCCACCTCACTTGGTTCAAAATTTTGTAAAATCATGGCCTATGCGAACATGTGCCATACAAATGTCAGAAAATAACTATGATTTTTGCCTGAACACAAATGTCACAGTATAGGAACTTCTCTAGGATACTTTTCCCTAAGAAGTTAAATTCCAACATTTGACTGAATCCTCTGCACTTGGTTCACTCTTTTGGAAAATCATGGCCTGCGTGAATATGTTGTATGAGAATGTCACAAAACAATTATGATCTTCTCCTGAACACAAAGTGTAACAATATAGAATCTTCTGTAGGATACTTATCCCTAAGAAGTGCACCTCCAACATTTGACTCTAAGTCCTACTCACTTGGTCCACTATTTTCAAAAATCAAGGGCTGCGTAAACACATTCCATGAAAACGTCACAAAAACAGTGTGAATTTCTCCTGAACATAAAAAGTTACAACCTATGAACATCTACAGGATTCTTATCACTGAGAAGAGTAAGTGAAACGTAAATTTGACGCATCCTCACTTGGTCACTATTTTCAAGCTCATTACAAGTCTGAACATAGTTGGTAGAATCAGCACAAAACAAATGTTGTTTCCTCCAGAATACAAAGTTTTACAGTCTAGAAACCTGTGTAGGATACTTTTCCCAAAGAAGTGCACATGCTACATATGACTTCCAAAAGAAGTGCACGTGCTACATATGACTGTGAGCCCTCTTCACTTGGTTCACTGTTTTGGAAGGGAACGACATGCCTGAACATGTTTCATGGAAATGTCGTAAAACAAGTGTGATTTCCTCCTTTACACAAAGATTTACAATATAGAAACTTCTGTACGATACTTATCCTAAAGAAGTGTACTTGCAACATTTAACTCAGAGTCCTCCTCACTTGGTTCACTCTTTTGTAAAATCATGGCCTGCTTGAACAGGTTGTATGCGAGTTTCGCAAAACAAGTATGATCTAGTCCTGAACTCAAAGTATAACTATAAAATCTTCTGTAGGATACTTATCCCTAAGAAGTGCACCTCCAACATTTGACTCTCAGTCCTCCTCACTTGGTTCACTGTTTTGGAAAATGAAGGCCTGCGTGAACATATTCCATGAAAACGTCACAAAAGCAGTGTGAGATTCTCCAGAACATAAAAAGTTACAACGTATGAACATCTACAGTATTCTAATCACGGAGAATAGAAAGAGAAACATGTGAATTTGACGCGTCCTCACTTGGTCACTATTTTAAGGTTCATTACAAGCCTGAACATAGTTGGTAGAATCAGCACAAAACAAATGTTGTTTGCTCCAGAATACAAAGTATTACAGTCTAGAAACCTGTGTAGGATACTTATCCCACACAAATGCATATTCTACACATGACTTCCCAAAGGAGTGCACATGCTATATATGACTGTGAATCCTCTTCACTTGGTTCACTCTTCTGGAAGGGAACGACATGCCTGAACATGTTTCATGGAAACGTCATAAAACATGTGAGATTTCCTCCTCAACACAAAGAGTTACAATATAGATACTTCTGAATGATCCTTATGGTAAAGAAGTGCACTTGCAACATTTAACTCAGAGTCCACCTCACTTGGTTCAAAATTTTGTAAAATCATGGCCTATGCGAACATGTGCCATACAAATGTCAGAAAATAACTATGATTTTTGCCTGAACACAAATGTCACAGTATAGGAACTTCTCTAGGATACTTTTCCCTAAGAAGTTAAATTCCAACATTTGACTGAATCCTCTGCACTTGGTTCACTCTTTTGGAAAATCATGGCCTGCGTGAATATGTTGTATGAGAATGTCACAAAACAATTATGATCTTCTCCTGAACACAAAGTGTAACAATATAGAATCTTCTGTAGGATACTTATCCCTAAGAAGTGCACCTCCAACATTTGACTCTAAGTCCTACTCACTTGGTCCACTATTTTCAAAAATCAAGGGCTGCGTAAACACATTCCATGAAAACGTCACAAAAACAGTGTGAATTTCTCCTGAACATAAAAAGTTACAACCTATGAACATCTACAGGATTCTTATCACTGAGAAGAGTAAGTGAAACGTAAATTTGACGCATCCTCACTTGGTCACTATTTTCAAGCTCATTACAAGTCTGAACATAGTTGGTAGAATCAGCACAAAACAAATGTTGTTTCCTCCAGAATACAAAGTTTTACAGTCTAGAAACCTGTGTAGGATACTTTTCCCAAAGAAGTGCACATGCTACATATGACTTCCAAAAGAAGTGCACGTGCTACATATGACTGTGAGCCCTCTTCACTTGGTTCACTGTTTTGGAAGGGAACGACATGCCTGAACATGTTTCATGGAAATGTCGTAAAACAAGTGTGATTTCCTCCTTTACACAAAGATTTACAATATAGAAACTTCTGTACGATACTTATCCTAAAGAAGTGTACTTGCAACATTTAACTCAGAGTCCTCCTCACTTGGTTCACTCTTTTGTAAAATCATGGCCTGCTTGAACAGGTTGTATGCGAGTTTCGCAAAACAAGTATGATCTAGTCCTGAACTCAAAGTATAACTATAAAATCTTCTGTAGGATACTTATCCCTAAGAAGTGCACCTCCAACATTTGACTCTCAGTCCTCCTCACTTGGTTCACTGTTTTGGAAAATGAAGGCCTGCGTGAACATATTCCATGAAAACGTCACAAAAGCAGTGTGAGATTCTCCAGAACATAAAAAGTTACAACGTATGAACATCTACAGTATTCTAATCACGGAGAATAGAAAGAGAAACATGTGAATTTGACGCGTCCTCACTTGGTCATTATTTTAAGGTTCATTACAAGCCTGAACATAGTTGGTAGAATCAGCACAAAACAAATGTTGTTTGCTCCAGAATACAAAGTATTACAGTCTAGAAACCTGTGTAGGATACTTATCCCACACAAATGCACATTCTACACATGACTTCCCAAAGGAGTGCACATGCTATATATGACTGTGAATCCTCTTCACTTGGTTCACTCTTCTGGAAGGGAACGACATGCCTGAACATGTTTCATGGAAACGTCATAAAACATGTGAGATTTCCTCCTCAACACAAAGAGTTACAATATAGATACTTCTGAATGATCCTTATGGTAAAGAAGTGCACTTGCAACATTTAACTCAGAGTCCACCTCACTTGGTTCAAAATTTTGTAAAATCATGGCCTATGCGAACATGTGCCATACAAATGTCAGAAAATAACTATGATTTTTGCCTGAACACAAATGTCACAGTATAGGAACTTCTCTAGGATACTTTTCCCTAAGAAGTTAAATTCCAACATTCGACTGAATCCTCTGCACTTGGTTCACTCTTTTGGAAAATCATGGCCTGCGTGAATATGTTGTATGAGAATGTCACAAAACAATTATGATCTTCTCCTGAACACAAAGTGTAACAATATAGAATCTTCTGTAGGATACTTATCCCTAAGAAGTGCACCTCCAACATTTGACTCTAAGTCCTACTCACTTGGTCCACTATTTTCAAAAATCAAGGGCTGCGTGAAACACATTCCATGAAAACGTCACAAAAACAGTGTGAATTTCTCCTGAACATAAAAAGTTACAACCTATGAACATCTACAGGATTCTTATCACTGAGAAGAGTAAGTGAAACGTAAATTTGACGCGTCCTCACTTGGTCACTATTTTCAAGCTCATTACAAGTCTGAACATAGTTGGTAGAATCAACACAAAACAAATGTTGTTTCCTCCAGAATACAAAGTTTTACAGTCTAGAAACCTGTGTAGGATACTTTTCCCAAAGAAGTGCACATGCTACATATGACTTCCAAAAGAAGTGCACGTGCTACATATGACTGTGAGCCCTCTTCACTTGGTTCACTGTTTTGGAAGGGAACGACATGCCTGAACATGTTTCATGGAAATGTCGTAAAACAAGTGTGATTTCCTCCTTTACACAAAGATTTACAATATAGAAACATCTGTAGGATACTTATCCTAAAGAAGTGCACTTGCAACATTTAACTCAGAGTCCTCCTCACTTGGTTCACTATTTTGTAAAATCATGGCCTGTGTGCTCATGTGCCATTCAAATGTCACAAAACAAGTATGACTTTCGCCTGAACACAAATGGTACAGTATAGGAACTTCTCTAGGATACTTGTCCCTTACAAATGAAATTCCAACATTTGACTGTGAATCCTCCGCACTTGGTTCACTCTTTTGCAAAATCATGGCCTGGGTGAACATATTGTATGCGAGTGTCGCAAAACAAGTATGTTCTTCTCCTGAACACAAAGTGTAACACTATAGAATCTTCTGTAGGATACTTATCTCTAAGAAGTGCACCTCCAATATTTGACTCTCAGACCTCCTCACTTGTTTCATTATTTTGGAAAATCAAGGCCTGTGTGACCATATTTCATGAAAATGTCACAAAACCAGTGTGAATTTCTCCTGAACATAAAAAGGTACAATGTATGAACATCTACAGGATTCTTATCACTGAGAAGAGAAAGTGAAACATGTGAATTTGACTTGTCCTCACTTGGTCACTAATTTCAAGCTCATTACAAGCCTGAACATTGTTGGTAGAATCAGCACAAAACAAATGTTGTTTCCTCCAGAATACAAAGTTTTATAGTCTAGAAACCAGTGTAGGATACTTATCCCAAAGAAGTGCACATGCTACATATGACTTCTCAAAGAAGTGCACATGCTACATATGACTGTGAGTCCTCCTCACTTCGTTCACTATTTTGTAAAATCATGGCCTGTGTGAACATGTGCCATTTAAATGTCACAAAACAAGTATTATTTTCGCCTGAACACAAATGTTACAGTATAGGAACTTCCCTAGGATACTTAACCCTAAGAAGTGAAATTCCAACATATGACTGAATCCTCTGCACTTGGTTCACCCTTTTGGAAATCCATGGACTGGGTGAACATGTTGTATGCGAATATCACAAAACAAGTATGATTTTCTCCTGAGCACAAAGTGTAACACTATAGAATCTTCTTTAGGATACTTATCCCTAAGAAATCACCTACAACATTTGACCCTCAGTCCTCCTCACTTGTTTCAATATTTTGTTAAATCAAGGCCTGTGTGACCATATTCCACGAAAATGTCACAAAACCAGTGTGAATTTCTCCTGAATATAAAAAGTTACAACCTATGAACATCTACAGGATTCTTATCACTGAGAAGAGAAAGTGAAACATGTGAATTTGACGCGTCCTCACCTGGTCACTATTTTCAAGCTCATTACAAGCCTGAACATTGTTGGTAGAATCAGCACAAAACAAATGTTTTTTGCTCAGAATACAAAGTTTTACAGTCTAGAAACCTGTGTAGGATACTTATCCCAAAGAAGTGCACATGCTACATATGACTTCTCAAAGAAGTGCACATGCTACATATGACTGTGAGTCCTCATCACTTGGTTCACTATTTTGGAAGGGAACGACATACATGAACACGTTTCATGGAAGCGTCGTAGAACTATTGTGATTTCGTCCTGAACACAAAGAGTTATGATATAGAAACTTCTGTACGATACTTATCCTAAAGTAGTGCACTTGCAACATTTAACTCAGAGTCCTCCTCACTTGGTTCATTATTTTGTAAAATCATGGCCCCTGTGAACATGTGCCATTCAAATGTCAAAACGAGTATGATTTTCGCTTGAACACAAATGCTACAGTATTGGAACTTCTCTCGGATACTTATCCCTGAGAAGTGAAATTCCTACATTTGACTCTGAATCCACTGCACTTGGTTCACTCTTTTGGAAAATCATGGGCTGAGTGAACATGCTATACGCGAATGTCGCAAAACAAGTATGATCTTCTCCTGAACACAAAGTGTAACACTATAGAATCTTCTCTAGGATACTTATCCCTAAGTAGAGCACCTCCAACATTTGACTCTCAGTCCTTCTCACTTGGTTCACTATTTTGCAAAATCAAGGCCTGCGTGAATATATTCAATGAAAACGTCACAAAACCAGTCTGAATTTTTCCTGAACATAAAAAGTTACAATGTATGAACATCTACAGGATTCTTATCACTGAGAAGAGAAAGTGAAACATGTGAATTTGACGCGTCCTCACTTGGTCACTATTTTCAAGCTCGTTACAAGCCTGAACATTGTTGGTAGAATCAGCACAAAACAAATGTTGTTTGCTCAGAATACAAAGCTTTACAGTCTAGAAACCTGTGTAAAATACTTATCCCAAAGAAGTGCACATGCTACATATGACTTCTCAAAGAAGTGCACATGCTACATATGACTGTGAGTCCTCATCACTTGGTTCACTATTTTGGAAGGGAACGACATACATGAACACGTTTCATGGAAGCGTCGTAAAACTAGTGTGATTTCCTCCTGAACAAAAAGAATTATGATATAGAAACTTCTGTACGATACTAATCCTAAAGAAGTGCACTTGCAACATTTAACTCAGAGTCCTCCTCACTTGGTTCATTATTTTGTAAAATCATGGCCTGTGTGAACATGTGCCATTCAAATGTCAAAACGAGTATGATTTTCGCTTGAACACAAATGCTACAGTATTGGAACTTCTCTCGGATACTTATCCCTGAGAAGTGAAATTCCTACATTTGACTCTGAATCCACCGCACTTGGTTTACTCTTTTGGAAAATCATGGGCTGAGTGAACATGCTATACGCGAATGTCGCAAAACAAGTATGATCTTCTCCTGAACACAAAGTGTAACACTATAGAATCTTCTCTAGGATACTTATCCCTAAGTAGAGCACCTCCAACATTTGACTCTCAGTCCTTCTCACTTGGTTCACTATTTTGCAAAATCAAGGCCTGCGTGAATACATTCCATGAAAACGTCACAAAACCAGTCTGAATTTTTCCTGAACATAAAAAGTTACAATGTATGAACATCTACAGGATTCTTATCACTGAGAAGAGAAAGTGAAACATGTGAATTTGACGTGTCCTCACTTGGTCACTCTTTAAAGCTCATTACAAGCCTGAACATAGTTGGTAGAATCAGCGCAAAACAAATGTTGTTTTCTCCAGAATACAAACTTTTACAGTCTAGAAACCTGTGTAGGATACTTATCCCAAAGAAGTGCACATGCTACATATGACTTCCCAAAGAAGTGCACATGCTACATATGACTTCCCAAAGAAGTGCACATGCTACATATGAATGTGAGTCCTCTTCACTTGGTTCCTTATTTTGGAAGGGTACGCCATGCATGAACATGTTTCATGGAAACTTCGTAAAACAAGTGTGATTTCCTCCTGAACACAAGGAAATACAACATAGAAACTTCCGATGATACTTATCCTAAAGAAGTGCACTTGCAACATTTAACTCAGAGTCCTCATTATTTCGTTCACTATTTTGTGAAATCATGGCCAGTGTGAACATGTGCCATTCAAATGTCACAAAAGAAGTATGAGTTTCACCTGAACACAAATGTTACAGTATAGGAACTTCTCTAGGATACTTATCCCTAAGAAGTGAAATTCCAACATTTGACTCTGAATCCTCCGCACTTGGTTCACTATTTTGGAAAATCATGGCCTGCGTGAACATGTTATATGCCAATGTCGCAAAACAAGTATGATCTTCTCCTGAACACAAAGTGTAACACTATAGAATCTTCTGTAGGATACTTATCCCTAAGAAGTGCTCCTCCAACCTTTGACTCTAAGTCCTCCTCACTTGGTTCACTGTTTTGGAAAATCATGGCCTTCCTGAATGTGCTCCATCGAAATGTCAGACAACAACTGTTTTTTTGTCCTGAACACAATAGTTACAGTATAGAAACTTCCATAGGATACTTACCACTAAGTAGTGCACTTGCAACATTTGAGTCTGAGTCCTCCTCATTTGGTTCACTGTTTTCGAAATCATAGCCTGCGTCAACATGTTCCATGGAAACATTACAAAACACATGTGATACTCTCCTGAACACAAAGATTTACAGTATAAAAACTTTTGTGGGATATTTACCGCTAAGAAGAGAACTTGCAACATTTGACTCTGAATCTGTCTCTCTTGGTTCACTATTTTGGAATATCATGGCCTGCGTGTAAATGTTCCTTTGACTGTTGCACAATAAGTGTGACTTTTTCCTGAAAACAAAGAGTTACAGTATAGAAACTTCTCTATGATAAGTATCCCAAAAAAGTGCACTTGCAACATTTGACTTTGAGTCTTCCTCACTTTATTAACTCTTTTGGAAACATCCTGGCCTGCTTCAACATGTTCCATGGAAATGTGGCACAACAACTGTCATTGTCTCCCGAACACAAAGAATTACAGTATAGCAACTTCCATAGGATACGTACCGGTAAGAAGTGCACGTGCATTATTTGACTCTGAACCCTCCTCACTTGGTTCACTATTTTGGAAAATCATGGCCTGCATGAACATGTTATATGCAAATGTTGCAAAACAAGTATGATCTTCTCCTGAACACAAAGTGTAACACTATAGAATCTTCTGTAGGATACTTATCCCTAAGAAGTGCACTTCCAACATTTGACTCTCAGTCCTCCTCACTTGGTTCACTATTTTGGAAAATCAAGGCCTGCATGAACATTTTCCATGAAAATGTCACAAAACAAGTGTGAATTTCTCCTGAACATAAAAAGTTACAACGTATGAACATCTACACGATTCTTATCACTGAGAAGAGAAAGTGAAACATGTTAGTTTGACGCTTCCTCACTTGGTCAATATTTTCAAGCTCATTACAGGCCTGAACATAGTTGGTAGATTCAGCACAAAACAAATGTTTTTTTTTTCCAGAATACAAAGTTCTACAGTCTATAAATCTGTGTAGGATACTTATCCCAAAGAAGTGCACATGCTACATATGATTTCCCAAAGAAGTGGTCATGTTACATATGACTGTGATTCCTCTTCACTTGGTTCACTATTTTGGAAGGGAATGACAAAATGAACCAATTTCATGGAAACGTCGTAAAACAAGTGTGATTTCCTCCTGAACACAAATAGTTACAGTATAGAAACTTCTGTAGGATACGTATCACAAAGAAGTGCACTTGCAACATTTGATTCTGAGTCCTTCTCTCTTGGGTCACTATTTTGGAAAATCATGGCCTTCGTGAACATGTTCGATGGAAATGTCAAACAAGAAGTGTGACTTTCTCCTGGTCACAAAGAGTTGCAGTATAGAAACTTCTTTAGGATACGTATCCCAAAGAAGTGCAGTTGCAACATTTGACACTGAGTCATCCACACTTGGTTAACAATTTTGGAAACATCATGGCCTGCTTCAACATGTTCTGTGGAAGTGTGGCACAACAACTGTTATTTTCTCCTGAACACAAAGAGTTACAGTACAGGAACTTCCGTAGAATACTTACAGATAACACATGCACGTGCATTATTTGACTCTGAACCCTCCTCACTTGTTTCACTCTTTTAGAAAATCATTGCATGCATGAACACGTTATATGCAAATGTCGCAAAACAAGTTTGATCTTCTCCTGAACACAAAGTATAACACTATAGAACCTTCTGTAGGATACTTATTCCTAAGAAGTTCACTTGCAACATTTGACTCTCATTCCTCCTCACTTGGTTCACTGTTTTGGAAAATCAAGGCCTGCGTGAACATATTCCATGAAAACGTCACAAAACCAGTGTGAATTTCTCCTGAACATAAAAGGTTACAATGTATGAACATCTACAGGATTCTTATCAATGAGAAGTGATAGTGAAACATGTGAATTTGACGCGTCCTCACTTGGTCACTATTTTCAAGGTCCTTACAGGCCTGAACATTGCTGTTAGAATCAGGACAAAACAAATGTTGTTTTCTCCAGAACTCAAAGTTCTACAGTCTTGAAACCTGTGTAGCATACTTATCCCAAAGAAGTGCACATGCCACATATGACTGTGAGTGCTCTTCACTTGGTTCACGATTTTGGAAGGGAATGACATGCGTGAACAAGTTTCATGGAAACGTCATAAAACAAGTGTGATTTCCTCCTGAACACAAAGAGTTACAGTATAGAAAATTCTGTACGACACTTATCCTAAAGAAGTGCACTTGCAACATTTGACTCAGAGTCCTCCTCACTTGGTTCACTATTTCGTAAAATCATGGCCTGCATTAACATGTGCCATGCAAATGTCACAAAACAAGTATGATTTTATCCTGAACTCAAATGTTACAGTATACAAAATTCTGTAGGATACTTATCCCTAAGAGGTGTACTTCCAGCATTTGACTCTGAATCCTCCTCACTTGGTTCACTATTTTGGAAATTCATGACCTACGTGAACATGTTCCATGCAAATGTCAGAAAACAAGGATGATTTTTCTCCCAAACGCAAATGTTACAGTGTAGAAACTTCTGTAGGATACTTATCCCTACGAAGTTCACTTCCTACATTTGATTCTGAATCCTCCGCATGTGGTTAACTCTTTTGGAAATCATCTTCTACATGAATAGGTTCCTTGGAAACGTCGCAAAACAAGTGTGATACACTCCTGAACACAAAGAGGGACAGTATCGAGACTTTTGTGGGATATTTACCACTAAAAAGAGCACTTGCTACATTTGACTCTGAGTCCTTCTCTCTTGGTTCACTATTTTGGAATATAATGGCTTGCTTGAAAATGTACCATTGACTGTGGCACAACAAGTGTGACTTCCTCCTGATCACAAAGAGTTACAGTATAGAAACTTCTGCAGGATATGTATCCCAACGATGTGCACTTGCAACATTTGACTCTGAGTCATCCTCACTTGGTTAACTATTTTGGAAAAATCATGTCCTGCTTCAACATGGTCCATGGAAATGTGGCACAACAACTGTTATTTTCTCCTGAACAGAAAGAGTAACTGTATAGGAACTTCCGTAGGATACTTAACGGTAAGAAGTGCACATGCAATATTTGACTCTGAACCCTCCTCACTTGATTCAGTATTTTGGAAAATCATAGCCTGCATGAACATGTTATATGCAAATGTCGCAAAACAAGTGGGATCTTCTCCTGAACACAAAGTGTTACAGTATAGAATCTTCTGTTGGATACTTATCCCTAAGAAGTGCAATTCCATCATTTGACTGTCAGTCTTCCTCACGTGGTTCACTCTTTTGGAAAATCAAGGCCTGCGTGAACATATTCCATGAAAACATCACAAAATCAGTGTGGTTTTTCTCCTGAACATAAAAAGCTACAATGTATTAACATCTACAGCATTTTTATCACTGAGAAGTGGAAGTGAAACAAGTGAATTTGACGCTTCCTTATTTGGTCACTATTTTCAAGCTCATTACAGGCCTGAACATAGTGGGTAGAATCAGCACAAAACGAATGTTGTTTTTTCCAGAACACTAAGTTTTACAGTCTAGAAACCTGTGTAGGATACTTATCCCAAAGAAGTGCACATGCTACATATGACTGTGAGTCCTCTTCACTTGGTTCACTATTTTGGAAAATCATGGACTGCATGAACATGTGCCATGCAAATCACACAAACCAAGTATGGCTTTCTCCTGAACGCAAATTTTACAGTATACAAACTTCTGTAGGATACTTATCCCTAAGAGGTGCACTTTCTACTTTTGATTCTGAAAACTGCTCTCTTGGTTCACTATTTTGGATATTCATGGCCTGTGTGAACATTTTATATGCAAATGTCACAAAACAAGTATGATCTACTCCTGAACACAAAGTGTAACACTATAGAATCTTCTGTAGGATACTTATCCCTAAGAAGTGCACCTCCAACATTTGACTCTCAGTCCTCCTCACTTGGTTCACTACTTTGGAAAAATAAGGTCTACCTGAACATATTCCATGAAAACATCACAAAACCAGTGTGAATTTTTCCTGAACATAAAAAGTTACAACATATGAACATCTACAGGGTTCTTATCACTGAGCAGACAAAGTGAAACATGTGAATTGGACGCATACTCACTTGGTCACTATTTTCAAGCTCATTACAGGCCTAAACATAGTTGGTAGAATCAGCACAAAACAAAGGTTGTTTTTTCCAGAATACAAAGTTTTACAGTCTAGAAACCTGTGTAGGATACTTATCCCAAAGAAGTGTACATACTACATATGACTTCCCAAGGAACTGCACATGCTACATATGAGTGTGAGTCCTCTTCACTTGGTTCACTATTTTGGAAGGTAAGGACATGCATGAATATGTTTCATAGAAACGTAATAAAACCAGTGTGATTTCCTCCTGAACACAAAGAGTTACAATATAGAAACTTCTGTACGATACTTATCCTACAGAAGTGTACTAGCAACATTTATCTCAGAGTCCTCCTCACTTGGTTCACTATTTTGTAAAATCATGTCCTGTGTGAACATGTGACATGCAAATGTCACAAAACAAATATGATTTTTTCCTGAACGCAAATGTTACAGTATACAAACTTCTATAGGATACTTATCCCTAAGAGGTGCACTTCCAGCATTTGACTCTGAATCCTCCACACTTGGTTCACTATTTTGGAAAACCATGGCCTGCTTGAACATGTTATATGCAAATGTCGCAAAACAAGCATGATCTTGCCCTGAACACAAAGTGTAACTCTATAGAATCTTATGTAAGATACTTATCCGTCAGAAGTGCACCTCCAACATTTCACTCTCAGTCCTCCTCACTTGGTTCACTATTTTGGAAAATCAAGGCCTGCGTGAACATATTCCATGAAAACGTCACAAAACCAGTGTGAATTTCTCCTGAACATAAAAAGGTACAACGTATGAACATCTACAGGATTCATATCACTGAGAAGAGAAAGTGAAACGTGAATTTGACGCGTCCTCACTTGGTCACTATTTTCAAGCTCCTTACAGGCCTGAACATTGCTGTTAGAATCAGGACAAAACAAATGTTTTCTCCAGAACACAGAGTTTTATAGTCTAGAAACCTGTGTAGGATACTTATCCCAAAGAAGTGCATATGATAGATATTACTGTGAGTGCTCTTCACTTGGTTCACGATTTCAGAAGGGAACGACATGCGTGAACATGTTTCATGGAATCGTCGTACAACAAGTGTGATTTCCTCCTGAACACAAGAGTTACAGTATAGAAACTTCTCTACGACACTTATCCTAAAGAAGTGCACTTGCAACATTTGACTCAGAGTCCTCCTCACTTGGTACATTATTTTGGAAATTCATGGCCTGTGTGAACATGTGCCATGCAAATGTCACAAAACAAGTATGATTTTCTCCTGAATGCAAATGTTACAGTATACAAACTTCTGTAGGATACTTATACTTAAGAGGTGCACTTCAAACATTTGACTCTGAATTCTCCTCACTTGGTTCACTATTTTGGAAACATCATGGCCTGCTTCAACATGTTCCATGGAAATGTGGCACAACAACTGTCTTTTTCTCCTGAACACAAAGAGTAATAGTATAGGAACTTCCGTAGGATACTTACTGATTAGAAATGCAAGTGCATTATTTGACTCCGAACCCTCCTCACTTGGTTCACTATTTTGGAAAATCATGGCCTGTGTGAACATGTTATATGCAAATGTTGCAAAACAAGTTTGATCTTCTCCTGAAGACAAAGAGTTAAAGTATAGAATCTTCTGTAGGATACTTATCCCTAAGAAGTGCACGTCCAACATTTTACTCTCAGTCTTCCTCACTTGGTTCACTCTTTTGGAAGATCAAGGCCGGCGTGAACATACTCCATGAAAACGTCAGAAAGCTAGTGTGATTTTCTCCTGAACATAAAAAGTTACAACGTATGACATCTACAGGTTTCTTATCACTGAGAAGTGGAAGTGAAACATGTGAATTTGACGCTTCCTCACTTGGTCACTATTTTCAAGCTCATTACAGACCTGAACATAGTGGGTTGAATCAGCACAAAACGAATGTTGTTTTCTCCAGAATACAAAGTATTACAGTCCAGAAACCAGTGTAGGATTCTTATCCGAAAGAAGTGCACATCCTACATATGACTGTGAGTCCTCTTCACTGGGTTCACGATTATGGAAGGGAATGACATGCGTGAACATGTTTCATGGAAACGTCGTACAACAAGTGTGATTTCCTCCTGAACACAAAGAGTTACAATATAGAAACTTCTGTACGATACTTATCCTACAGAAGTGCACTAGCAACATTTATCTCAGAGTCCTCCTCACTTGGTTCACTATTTTGTAAAATCATGGCCTGTGTGAACATGTGCCATGCAATGGCACAAAACAAATATGATTTTTTCCTGAACGCAAATGTTACAGTATACAAACTTCTATAGGATACTTATCCCTAAGAGGTGCACTTCCAGCATTTGACTCTGAATCCTCCACACTTGGTTCACTATTTTGGAAAACCATGGCCTGCTTGAACATGTTATATGCAAATGTCGCAAAACAAGCATGATCTTCTCCTGAACACAAAGTGTAACACTATAGAATCTTATGTGGGATACTCTCCGTCAGAAGTGCACCTCCAACATTTCACTCTCAGTCCTCCTCACTTGGTTCACTATTTTGGAAAATCAAGGCCTGCGTGAACATATTCCATGAAAACGTCACAAAACCAGTGTGAATTTCTCCTGAACATAAAAAGGTACAACGTATGAACATCTACAGGATTCATATCACTGAGAAGAGAAAGTGAAACGTGAATTTGACGCGTCCTCACTTGGTCACTATTTTCAAGCTCCTTACAGGCCTGAACATTGCTGTTAGAATCAGGACAAAACAAATGTTTTCTCCAGAACACAGAGTTTTATAGTCTAGAAACCTGTGTAGGATACTTATTCCAAAGAAGTGCACATGCGACATATGACTTCCCAAGGAAGTGCACATGCTACATGTGACTGTGAGTCCTCTTCACTTGATTCACTATTTTGAAAGGGAACGAAATACATGAACATGTTTCATAGAAACGTCGTAAATCAAGTGTGATTTCCTCCTGAACACAAAGATTTACAATATAGAAACTTCTGTATGATACTTATCCTAAAGAAATGCACTTACAACATTTGACTCAGAGACCTCCTCACTTGGTTCACTATTTTGGAAAATCATGGCCTGTGTGATCATGTGCCAAGCTAATGTCACAAATCAAGTAGGATTTTCTCCTGAACTCAAATATTACAGTGTAGAAACTTCTGTAGGATACTTATTCCTACGAAGTGCACTTCCTACATTTGATTCTGAATCCTCCGCACTTGGTTCACTATTTTGGAAATCATCTCCTGCATGAATGTGTTCCATGGAAACGTCGCAAAATAATTTTGATACTCTCCTGAACACAAAGAATTACAGTATAGAAATTTTTCTGGGATACTTAACACTAAGAAGAGCACTTGCAACATATGACTCTGAGTCCTTCTCTCTTGGTTCACTATAATGGAATACCATGGCTTGCGTGTAAATATATCATTGACTGTCGCACAACAAGTGTGACTTTCTCCTGATCACAAAGAGTTACAGTATAGAAACTTCTGTAGGATACATATCCCAACGAAGTGCACTTGCAACATTTGATTCTGAGTCATCCCACTTGGTTAACTATTTTGGAAACACCATGGCCTCCTTCAACCTGTTCCATGGAAATGTGGCACAACAACTGTCATTTTCTCCTGAACACAAAGAGTAACAGTATAGGAACTTCCGTAGGATACTTACCAGTGAGAAGTGCACGTGCATTATTTGACTCTGAACCCTCCTCACTTGGTTCACTATTTTGGAAAATCATGGCCTGCGTGAACATGTTATATGCAAATGTCGCAAAACAAGTGTGATCTTCTCCTGAAGAAAAAGAGTTACAGTATAGAATCTTCTGTAGGATACTTATCCCTAAGAAGTGCACGTCCAACATTTTACTCTCAGTCTTCCTCACTTGGTTCACTCTTTTGGAAGATCAAGGCCGGCGTGAACATATTCCATGAAAACGTCAGAAAACTAGTGTGATTTTCTCCTGAACATGAAAAGTTACAACGTATGACATCTACAGGTTTCTTATCACTGATAAGTGGAAGTGAAACATGTGAATTTGACGCTTCCTCACTTGGTCACTATTTTCAAGCTCATTACAGACCTGAACATAGTGGGTTGAATCAGCACAAAACGAATGTTGTTTTCTCCAGAATACAAAGTATTACAGTCTAGAAACCAGTGTAGGATTCTTATCCGAAAGAAGTGCACATCCTACATATGACTGTGAGTCCTCTTCACTTGGTTCACGATTTTGGAAGGGAATGACATGCGTGAACATGTTTCATGGAAACGTCGTACAACAAGTGTGATTTTCTCGTGAACACAAAGAGTTACAATATAGAAACTTCTGTAGGACACTTATCCTAAAGAAGTGCACTTGCAACATTTGTCCCAGAGTCCTCCTCACTTGGTTCACTATTTTGGAAAATCATGGCCTGTGTGAACATGTGCCATGCAAATGTCACAAAACAAGTCAGATTTTCTCCTGAACGCAAATGTTACAGTGTAGAAACGTCTGTAGAATACTTGTACCCAAGTAGTGCACTTCCTACGTTTGATTCTGTATCCTCCTCATTTGGTTCACTATTTTGGAAATCATCTCCTGTATGAATAGGTTCATGGAAATATCGCAAAACAAATGTGTTATTCTGCAGAACACAAGGAGGAACAGTATCGAAACTTCTGTAGGATACTTACCCCTAAGAAGTGCACTTCCCACATTTGACTCTGAGTCCTCCTCACTTGCTTCACTATTTTGGAAAATCATAGCCTGCGTGAGCATGTTCCATGTAAACATTGCATAACTAGTGTGATACTCTCCTGAACACAAAGAATTACAGTATAGGAACTTTTGCGGGATATGTACCGCTAAGAAGAGCACTTGAAGCATTTGACTCTGAGTCCTTCTCTCTTGGTTCACTATTTTGGAATATCATGGCTTGCGTGTAAATGTACCATTGACTGTCGCATAACCAGTGTGACTTTCTCCTGATCACAAAGAGTTACAGTGTAGAAACTTCTGTAGGATACATATCCTAACGAAGTGCACTTGCAGTATTTGACTCTGAGTCATCCTTACTTGGCTAACTATTTTGGAAAAATCATGGCCTGCTTCAACATATTCCATGGAAATGTGGCAGAACAACTGTTATTTTCTCCTGAACACAAAGAGTTACAGTATAGTAACTTTCGTAGGATACTTACCGGTAAGAAGTGCACGTGAAATATTTGACTCTGAACCCTCCTCGCCTTGTTCACTATTTTGGAAAATCATGGCCTGCGTGAACATGTTATATGCAAATGTCACAAAAAAAGTGTGATCTTCTCCTGAACACAAAGTGTTACAGTATAGAATCTTCTGTAGAATACTTATCCCCAAGAAGTGCACTTCCAACATTTGACTCTCAGTCTTCCTCACTTGGTTCACTCTTTTGGAAAATCAAGGCCTGCGTGAACATATTCCATGAAACAGTCACAAAACCAGTGTGATTTTCTCCTGAACATAAAAAGTTACAAGTATGAACATCTACAGGATTCTTATCACTGAGAAGTGGAAGTGAAACATGTGAATTTGATGCTTCCTCACTGGGTCACTCTTTTCAAGCTCATTACAGGCCTGAACATTGTTGGTAGAATCAGCACAAAACGAATGTTTTTTTCTCCAGAACACAAAGTTTTACAGTCTAGAAACCTGTGTAGGATACTTATCCCAAAGAAGTGCATATGATACATATGACTGTGAGTGCTCATCACTTGGTTCACAATTTAAGAAGGGAACGACATGCGTGAACATGTTTCATGGAATCGTCGTACAACAAGTGTGATTTCCTCCTGAACACAAGAGTTACATGATAGAAACTTCTCTACGACACTTATCCTAAAGAAGTGCACTTGCAACATTTGACTCAGAGGCCTCCTCACTTGGTACATTATTTTGGAAATTCATGGCCTGTGTGAACATGTGCGATGCAAATGTCACAAAACAAGTATGATTTTCTCCTGAATGCAAATGTTACAGTATACAAACTTCTGTAGGATACTTATCCCTAAGAGGTGAACGTCCTACTTTTGATTCTGAAAACTGCTCTCTTGGTTCACTATTTTGGAAATTCATGGCCTGCGTGAACATTTCATATGGAAATGTCACAAAACAAGTATGATTTTCTCCTGAACACAAAGTATAACACTATAGAATCTTCTGTAGGATACTTATCCCTAAGAAGTGCACCTCCAACATTTGACTCTCAGTCCTCCTCACTTGGTTCACTACTTTGGAAAATCAAGGTCTACCTGAACATTTTCCATGAAAACATCACAAAACCAGTGTGAATTTTTCCTGAACATAAAAAGTTACAACATATGAACATCTACAGGATTCTTATCACTGAGCAGACAAAGTGAAACATGTGAATTGGACACGTCCTCACTTGATCACTATTTTCAAGCTTATTACAAGCCTGAACATAGTTGGTAGAATCAGCACAAAACAAATGTTGTTTTTTCCAGAATACAAAGTTTTACAGTCTAGAAACCTGTGTAAGATACTTATCCCAAAGAAGTGCACATGCTACATATGATTTCCCAAGGAACTGCAAATGCTACATATGACTGTGAGTCCTCTTCACTTGGTTCACTATTTTGGAAGGTAAGGACATGCATGAATATGTTTCATAGAAACGTCGTAAAACAAATGTGATTTCCTCCTGAACACAAAGAGTTACAATATAGAAAATTCTGTATGATACTTATCCTAAAGAAGTGCACTAGCAACATTTAACTCAGAGTCCTCCTCACTTGGTTCACTATTTTGTAAAATCATGGACTGTGTGAATATGTGCCATGCAAATGTCACAAAACAATTATGATTTTTTCCTGAACGCAAATGTTACAGTACACAAACTTCTATAGGATACTTATCCCTAAGAGGTGCACTTCCAGCATTTGACTCTGAATCCTCCACACTTGGTTCACTATTTTGGAAAACCATGTCCTGCTTGAACATGTTATATGCAAGTGTCGCAAAAGAACTATGATCTTCCCCTGAACACAAAGTGGAACACTATAGAATCTTATGTATGATACTTATCCCTCAGAAGTGCATCTCCAACATTTGACTCTCAGTCCGCCTCACTTGGTTCACTATTTTGGAAAATCAAGGCCTGCGTGAACATATTCCATGAAAACGTCACAAAACCAGTGTGAATTTCTCCGGAACATAAAAAGTTACAACGTATGAACATCTACAGGATTCATATCACAGAGAAGAGAAAGCGAAACGTGAATTTGACGTGTCCTCACTTGGTCACTATTTTCAAGCTCATTACAAGCCTGAACATAGTTGGTAGAATCAGCACAAAAAAAAAATGTTGTTTTCTCCAGAACACAACGTTTTATAGTCTAAAAACCTGTGTAGGATTCTTATCCCAAAGAAGTGCACATGCTACATATGACTTCCCAAGGAAGTGCACATGCTACATATGACTGTGAGTCCTCTTCACTTGATTCACTATTTTGAAAGGGAACGACATGCATGAATATGTTTCATGGATACGTCGTAAAACAAGTGTGATTTCCTCCTGAACACAAAGAATAACAATATAGAAACTGCTGTACGATACATATCCTAAAGAAGTGCACTTACAACATTTGACCTAGTGTCCTCCTCACTTGGTTCACTATTTTGGAAAATCATGGCCTGTGTGATCATGTGCTATGCTAATGTCACAAATCAAGTAGGCTTTTCTCCTGAACGCAAATGTTACAGTATACAAACTTCTGTAGGATACTTATCCTTAAGAGGTGTACTTCTAGCATTTGACTCTGAATCCTCCTCACTTGGTTCACTATTTTGTAAATTTATGGCCTGCGTGAAAATGTTTCATGCAAATATTACAAAACAAGGATGTTTTTCTCCTGAACGCAAGTGTTACAGTGTAGAAACTTCTGTAGGATACTTATTCCTACAAAGTGTACTTCCTACATTTGATTTTGAATCCTCCGCACTTGGTTCACTATTTTGGAAATCATCTCCTGCATGAATGTGTTCCGTGGAAATGTCGCAAAACAAGTGTGATACTCTCCTGAACACAAAGAATTACAGTAGGCCGGTCGGGACACGCACGCGCGGTCTAGCCGGGTCTCACCCCGCACCCTAGGACCCCAGGTCAGCCCACAGGGACCTGCCTCCGACTCCCACCATCCAGCCGGAGCCCTGCGGGTGCCTAGGGACGAGGAGGACCTCCCCCTGCGCCCTGGCCCCGCCCCAGCTGCCCTCGGGTTAAATAGCTCCACGCTGATGCGCCCATCGTCCCTTTTCACCCCACCCCGCTCTGCTGGTCGGGACACGCGATTGGTCCAGCCGGGCCTCACCCCGCGCCCTAGGTAAGTCCCTGTTCGGGCCCTGCCCACCAGGACCCCAGATCAGCCCACAGGGACCCGGCTCCAACTCCCACCATCCAGCCGGAGCCACGCGCAGGGGCCCAGGGACGAGGAGGACCGCCCCCTGCGCCCGGGCCCCGCCCCAGCTGCCCTCGGGTTAAATAGCCCCATGCTGACACGCCCATCCTCCCTTTTCACCCCACCCCACTCCCCCGTTCTGGATGCGCATGCGCGGTCCAGCCGGGCCTCACCCTGCGCCCTAGGACCCCAGGTCAGCCCACAGGGACACGGCTGTGACTCCCACCATCCAGCCGGAGCCGCGCGGGGGCCGAGGGACGAGGAGGACCTCCCCCTGCGCCTGGGCCCCGCCCCAGCTGCCCTCGGGTTAAATAGCTCCACACCGACATTCCCATCCTCCCTTTTCAGCCCACCCCGCTCTGCTGGTGGGGACACGAACGCGCGGTCCAGCCGGGCCTCACCCCGCGCCCTAGGTAAGTCCCAGTTCGGGCCCCGCCCACCAGGACCCCAGGTCAGCCCACAGGGACCTGGCTCTGACTCCCACCATCCAGCCGGAGCTACACGCGGGGGCCGAGGGACGAGGAGGACCTCCCACTGGGCCCAGGCCCCGTCCCAGCTGCCTTCGGGTTAAATAGCTCCACGCCGACGCGCCCATCCTCCCCTTTCACCCCACCCCGCTCCACCGGTCAGGACACGAACGCGCGGTCCAGCCGGGCCTCACCCCGCGCCCTAGGTAAGTCCCAGTTCGGGCCCCGCCCACCAGGACTCCAGGCCAAATAATTCAGTTTAGTGAAATTGAGAGATCTTAAGAGTTAAAATGACAATGCCAAAGTCAAAGTGCAAATCCATGAGAAGCAACACTCAAGTAAACAAATTTCCCACTGAAGAAATTAATCCCATGTTAGACTCCAACAAGAACAAACCTGTGGAAAAAGGCCAAGAAAGCCTCACCCAGGATAAGGTCTTCCAAAATATGATCATTACCATGTTCAATACTATGAAAGAGGAAATCCGGGAGGAATTACATAATCTAATCAATCGCTTTGAAGAGGAACACAACAGACATCTGGAGGAGTTGAGAAAAACAGTGCAAGAAACAAAAAGTGACATAGAGCAGTTAAAACAAACTCAAGCAGAATTTAAAACTGAGCTAAAAGACAAGTTATCTTCAACCCAGAACGCCACAGAGAGTCTTATCAACAGAACTAATGAAGCAGAAAACAGAATTTCAGACCTTGAAGATAAAGTGAGAGTACTAACCAGCTCAATGGAAGAGGTTGTTAAAGCCAAAAAGATACTTGAGAGAAATATCCAAGAGATATGGGACACCCTGAAAAAGCCTAACATGCGTATTCATGGAATACCAGAGCAAGAATCTCAAAATACCACCCCTGAGGAAATTTTTCAAATAATCATCAAGGAAAACTTTCCTCATCTAAAAAAAGAGGCCCATTCATATACAAGAGGCATTCCGCACCCCAAACAGATACGACCAAAATAGAAGCACACCGCAGCAAATAATAGTTAAAACACTCCACATTCAAGATAAAGAACTGGTGCTGAGAGCTTCAAGGGAGAAAAAACAAGTCACTTTTAAAGGTAAACCTATTAAAATAACAAATGACTTCTCAGTCGAAACAGTAAAAGCAAGAAGAGCTTGGAGAGACATACTTCAAGTATTGAATGAGCAAAAATTTCAACCCAGGCTGATTTACCCTGCAAAACTATCAGTCATGATCGAGGGAGAAAGAAAAATTTTCCAACACAAAGACAACTTTAAGGGATACATGGCCACCAAACCAGGCCTTCAAAAACTGCTAGAAATGATACTCAAGCGTGAAGAAAAAAACAGGCATATGCAGGAGAACAGAAGGCAAATATAACACCATTAAAAGCGAAGCAATATACTTATAAAAGCTACTAAACATAATAAATATCTGGAATTAACAATAGTTTCTCCATTATAACACTAAATGTTAATGGACTTAATTCACCAATCAAGAGACACAGATTACAAACTTGGATTAAAAATCACAATCCATCAATCTGTTGCCTGCAGGAAACCCATCTCACCACAAAAGATAAGCACGCTCTAAAAATAAAAGGCTGGTCAACAATTCTACAAGCAAATGAAAGCAGAAAACAGGCAGGGGTAGCCATTATGCTATCAGACAAAGTGGATTTCAAACCAAAAAAAATTATAAGAGACACGGATGGATACTACATTTTAGTCACAGGTACAATTCACCAGGAAGATTTCACAATACTGAACATATATGCACCCAATACGGGCCCCTCCACATTCATTAAGAAAACCCTACAGCGTCTAAAGCAAGAAATCAACCCCCAAACGATAATTCCTGGGGACTTCAACACCGCCCTCGCTACATGGGATAGATCAACAGGTCAAAAGCTTAACAGAGACACTTTGGAACTTAATCAAACCCTGAAAGAAATGGACCTTACAGATCTCTATCGAACTTTTCACCCACGCACCAAAGAATACACATTTTTCTCAGCAGCACACGGAACTTTCTCCAAAATAGATCACATATTGGGCCACAAAATGAATCTACACATATACAAGAAAGTTGAAATTCTCACCTGTGCCCTATCAGACCACCACGGCCTAAAGCTGGACATCCACAACACATCAAACAAGAGAAAATACACTAACTCCTGGAAACTTAACACTATGATGCTGAATGACAACTGGATTCAGGAAGAAATTAAAAAGGAAATTCAAGATTTCCTGAAAGTGAATGATAATGAAAATACAACTTACCAAAATCTCTGGGACACAATGAAAGCTGTTCTAAGAGGTAAGTTCATAGCTCTTAATGCCCACATCAAAAAAATGGAAACATCAGAAATAAACAACTTAACAATGCAGCTTAAAGCTTTAGAGAAACTTGAGCAATCTGATCCCAAAAGCAGTAGAAGAGAAGAGATTAGCAAAATAAGGGGAGAAATATCTGAAATCGAGACTAAGAAAACGATAGAAAAAATCAACCAATCAAAAAGCTGGTTCTTTGAAAAATTCAACAAGATTGATACACCACTAGCTAAACTAACCAAAAGCAAGAGAGAGAAAACCCAAATTAACAAAATTAGAAATGAACATGGAGTTAGCACTACTGATACCCAAGAAATCCAGAGAATTATAACATCATATTTCAAAAACTTATACTCTGTGAAGTTTGACAACACAAAAGAGATGGATGAATTTCTAAGTAAACACAACTTACCTAAATTGAATCAGGAAGTTGTGAATTATTTAAATAGTCCTATAACATATAAGGAAATTGAGGAAGTAATCTCGAATCTTCCCACCAAAAAATGTCCTGGACCAGATGGATTCAGCACAGAGTTCTACGAGACATTTAAGGAGTTAATAACACCAATACTCCTTAAACTGTTCAATCAAATAGCAAAGGAAGGAACACGACCAAATTCATCCTATGAAGCTAATATCGTTTTAATCCCACAACCTAATAAAGATTCACTTAAAAAAGAAAACTATAGACCGATCTCCCTGATGAACACAGACGCAAAGATTCTCAACAAAGTCTTAGCAAATTGGATTCAAAAATATATTAAAAAGATCATTCATGGGGACCACGTAGGCTTCATCCCCAGCACACAAGGTTGGTTCAACATACGCAAATCAATAAATGTAATTCATCATGTAAACCAGTCCAAAGTCCAAGACCACATGATACTATCGATAGATGCAGTAAAAGCTTTTGACAAGATCCAACAGCCTTTTATGATCAAAACGCTAGAGACAGTGGGAATGGAAGGAACCTTAATCAATATAATAAAAGCTATATACAACAAGCCCACAGCAAGGATTATGCTCAATGGGGAACAATTGGAATCATTCCCACTTCGATCAGGAACTAGACAAGGCTGTCCACTCTCACCACTTCTATTCAATATTGTACTTGAAGTCTTAGCTGAAGCCATAAGACAAGAAAGGGACATAAGAGGGATTCAAATAGACAAGGAAGAAGTGAAGCTATCCCTATTTGCAGATGACATGATCTTATACCTGAGGGATCCCAAAAACTCCACCAGGAAGCTCCTGAAACTAATTGAGAAGTTCAGCAGGATGGCAGGATATAAAATAAATGTGCAAAAATCAGAGGCCTTCCTATATGTCCAGAATGAAAAAAGTGAAAATGCCTTGAGAGAAACCATACCATTTACTATAACCCCTAAAAAAATGAAATACCTTGGTATAAACCTAACTAAGGAGGTAAAAGACCTTTACAATGAAAACGTTAAAACCCTAAAGAAAGAAATTGCAGAAGACACCAGAAGGTGGAAAGACCTCCCTTGTTCCTGGATTGGCAGAATCAAAATTGTAAAAATGACCATCCTACCAAAGGCAATATACAGATTCAATGCTATACCAATCAAAATCCCAAAGCAATTCTTCAAAGAAGTTGACCAAACAATCTCAAAGTTCATATGGAGGCACAAAAGACCCAGGATAGCAAAAACAATCCTGAGTAACAAAAGCACAGCTGGACGTATTACCATACCAAACCTAAGTCTATACTACAAATCCATAGTTATAAAGACAGCCTGGTACTGGCTCCAAAATAGACACACAGATCAATGGATAAGGATTGAAGACCCAGATATAAGCCCACAAAGTTACAGCCATTTGGTCTTTGACAACGGGGCCCAAAGAATCCAATGGAAAAAGAACAGCATCTTCAACAAATGGTGCTGGCAAAACTGGATCTCCACATGCAGAAGATTAAGCTGGACCCGTACTTGTCACCATGTACAAGACTTAATTCCAAATGGATCAAGGACCTTGATATCAGGCCAGAGACTTTAAAAACCATAGTTGAAAGGATAGGGAACTCCCTCGAGCTGATTGGGCTAGGACAACACTCCCTAAACAGACATCCAATTGCACAGTCACTGCTACCAACTCTCAACAGTTGGGATCTTGTGAAATTAAAGAGCTTCTGTTCAGATAAAGAGATTGTCACACGAGCTCAAAGGCAACCCACAGAATGGGAGAAAATCTTCACTAACCACATATCTGACAGAGCTCTACTGTCCAGAGTGCACAAAGAACTTAGAAAACTAAACTCCAAGGAAAACACTGGCCCAATTAAAAAATGGGCCCTGGAACTTCAAAGAAACTTTACCAGGGATGAAATTAAAATGTCTAACAATTATCTTAAAAAATGCTCCACTTCCTTCGCCATCAGGGAAATGCAAATCAAAACTTCCCTGAGATATCATCTCACCCCGGTCAGGATGGCAAAAATCCACAATACAAACAACGACAAATGCTGGAGAGGATGTGGAGAGAGGGGAACTCTCCTACATTGTTGGTGGGAATGCAGGCTCATACAGCCACTCTGGCGAGCCGTCTGGAGATTCTTAAAGAAATTGAAGATTGAAATGCCGTATGACCCTGCTATCCCACTTTTGGGAATAACCCCCCATGCAGCAGAGGTTCGCCTCGATAGCACAAGCTCGACCATGTTCATAGCAGCACTGTTTACAATAGCAAAGTCATGGAATCAACCTAAATATCCAACAGTTGACGAGTGGATAAGGAAACGGTGGTACATCTATACAATGCAGTACTACTCAGCCATCAAAAATGATGAATTACTGGAATTTGCTGGGAAATCGATGTCATTAGAAAGAATTATATTAAGTGAAGTATCCCAAACCCAGAAAATTAAGCGCCGTATGTACTCCCTAATAGGTGGCTCCTAGTACCAAACTCACCCAGCCCACACTGAGACACTCAAAAGTAAACCTATGTAACACAGTAATTGCAAGGATTATGAACAAGAGAGATGGGTTAGGAGGGCCACACCAGAAACAAGGAGAGAGGGGACCATGTTACAGCAGAGAAAATAGGCCTCCATCAAGGTCTGCAAGTAAGTAATGAGAAACCTGGTTAAGTTCACAGACGTTCTTCCCTGATCTCACCAGAAGGGGAGGGCATATAGTCTAGCAGATAAAAAGTAATCATTTTGCAAATGGGTGATGGACCCCTCCCTCAGTGAGGTTTCCTACTCTTATTACATCTACCCTTGAATGTGCTATTACAACAAGACTCCAGTTTAACAGCTTTTTGTCTCTGGCCAGGGGGTGACATACAGTGCCCAGCAGAATGGAGTGAAGGGTATTGCAGGAGCAGCAAAACTGCAAAAGAAAATCAACAAACCACAATCCAGAACTTCAGAGACTCTATATCAATCACATAGAATTAGGCCAGCCTAATCTCTCCCCATCCTGGAACTCAGGGACATTTGCGGAAGAGGGGGTGGTAAGATTGTAAGAGCAAAAGGATGGGAGGAGCAGCGATTTGCAAGATTCTCAACAATAGTTGGGGCCAAAGCAATCATAATGGGACTTTGCATGCCCTGCGCAATGTCCAGCGCACTGTTGCCCTCATAAAGTCTAGCATCTGTTAAGGGCACTGAGACCCCTGGAGGTAAGGGATTGACAGCCATAGTAGTGATCTTATGCTTAAGGGGAACAAGAGAAAGGGCTTATGGAAATGCCACTGGGTCCTTATATGTCATCGGAGTGGAGGACCCAGTGGAGAGTTAGGCGGACACAATAAAGGACTCTCTGGGAATTTGGGGGGAAACACTGGGGGAAGGGGAGGGGGACGAGGGGGTTTGGGGAGAGGAGGGGGGAGGGAGGGAACTGGTAAAAAATTTAAAAATGTAAATTAAATTTTTAATAAAAAAGGAAAAAAAAAGAATTACAGTATAGAAATTTTTCTGGGGTACTTACCACTAAGAAGAGCACTTGCAACATTTGACTCTGAGTCCTTCTCTCTTGGTTCACACTTTTGGAATACCATGGCTTGCGTGTAAATATATCATTGACTGTCACACAACAAGTGTGACTTTCTCCTGATCACAAAGAGTTACAGTATAGAAACTTCTGTAGGATACGTATCCCAGCGAAGTGCACTTGCAACATTTGACTCTGAGTCATCCTCACATGTTTAACTATTTTGGAAAAATCATGGCCTGTTTCAACATGTTCCATGGAAATGTGGCACAACAACTGTCATTTTCTCCTGAACACAAAGAGTAACAGTATAGGAACTTCCTTAGGACACTTACTGGTAAGAAGTGCACGTGCATTATTTGACTCTGAACGCTCCTCACTTGGTTCACTATTTTGGAAAATCATGGCCTGTGTGAACATGTTATATGCAAATGTTGCAAAACAAGTGTGATCTTCTCCTGAAGACAAAGAGTTACAGTATAGAATCTTCTGTAGGATACTTATCCCTAAGGAGTGCACTTCCAACATTTCACTCTCAGTCTTCCTCACTTGGTTCACTCTTTTGGAAAATCAAGGCATGTGTGAACATATTCCATGAAAACGTCAGAAAACTAGTGTGATTTTCTTCTGAACATAAAAAGTTACAACGTATGACATCTACAGGATTCTTATCACTGAGAAGTGGAAGTGAAACAAGTGAATTTGACGCTTCCTCACTTGGTCTCTATTTTCAAGCTCATTACAGACCTGAACATAGTGTGTTGAATAAGCACAAAATGAATGTTGTTTTCTCCAGAACACAAAGTTTTACAGTCTAGTAACCTGTGTAGGATACTTATCCGAAAGAAGTGCACATGCTACATATGACTGTGAGGCCTCTTCACTTGGTTCACGATTTTGGAAGGGAATGACATGCGTGAACATGTTTCATGGAAACGTCGCACAAAAAGTGTAATTTCCTCCTGAACACAAAGAATTACAGTATAGAAACGTCTATACGAAACTTATCCTAAGGAAGTGCACTTGCAACATGTGAATCAGAGTCCCCCTCACTTGGTTCATTATTTTGGAAAATCATGGACTGCGTGAACATGTGCCATGCAAATCACACAAACCAAGTATGATTTTCTCCTGAACGCAAATTTTACAGTATACAAACTTCTGTAGGATACTTATCCCTAAGAGGTGCACTTCCAGCATTTGACTATGAATCCTCCTCACTTGGTTCACTATTTGGGAAATCATCATCTGCATGAATAGGTTCCGTGGAAACGTCACAAAACTAGTGTGATACTCTCCTGAACACGAAGAATTACAGTATCGAAATTTTGTGGGATACTTACCGCTAAGAAGAGCACTTGCAACATTTGACTCTGAGACCTTCTCTCATGGTTCACTATTTTGGAATATCATGGCTTACGTGTAAATGTACCATTGACTGTCTCACAACAAGTGTGACTTTCTCCTGATCACAAAGAGTTACAGTATAGAAACTTCTTTGGGTACGTATCCCAAGGAAGTGCACTTGCAACATTTGACTCTGAGTCATCTTCACTTGCTTAACTATTTTGGAAAAATCATGGCCTGCTTCACCATGTTCCATGGAAATGTGGCACAATAACTGTTTTTTTTTCTGAACACAAAGAGTTATAATATAGGAACTTTCGTACGATACATACCGGTAAGAAGTGACGTGCAATATTTGACTCTGAACCCTCCTTGCCTTGTTCACTATTTTGGAAAATCATGACCTGCGTGAACATTTTATATGCAAATGTCGCAAAAAAAAGTGTGATCTTCTCCTGAACACAAAGTATTACAGTATAAAATCTTCTGTTGGATACTCATCCCTAAGAAGTGCACTTCCAACATTTGACTCTCAGTCTTCCTCACTTGGTTCACTCTTTTGGAAAATCAAGGCCTGCGTGAACATATTCCATGAAAACATCACAGAACCAGTGTGATTTTCTCCTGAACATAAAAAGTTACAATGTATGAACATCTACAGGTTTCTTATCACTGATAAGTGGAAGTGAAACATGTGAATTTGACGCTTCCTCACTTGGTCACTCTTTTCAAGCTCATTACAGGCCTGCACATAGTTGGTAGAATCAGCACAAAACGAATGTGTTTTCTCCAGAACACAAAGTTTTACAGTCTAGAAACCTGTGTAGGATATTTATCCCAATAGTGTACATGCTATATATGACAGTGAGTCTTCTGCACTTGGTTCACGATTTTGGAAGGGAATGACATGCATGAATATGTTTCATGGAAACGATGAACAACAAGTGTGATTTCCCCTGAACACAAATAGGTACATTATAGAAACTTCTGTAACGACACTTATCCTAAAGAAGTGCACTTGCAACATTTGACTCAGAGTCCTCCTCACTTGGTTCACTATTTTGTAAAATCATGCCCCTTGTGAACATGTGCCATGCAAAATCACAAAACTAGAATGATTTTCTCCTGAATGCAAATGCTACAGTATACAAACTTCTGTAGGGTCCTTATCCCTAAGAGGTGCACGTCCAGCATTTGACTATGAATCCTCCTCACTTGGTTTACTATTTTGAAAATTCATGGCCTGCATTAACTTGTATGTGCAAATGTAACAAAACAAGGCTGATTTTCTCCTGATCGCAAATGTTACAGTATAGAAACTTCTGTAGGACACTTATCCCTATGAAGTGCACTTCCTACATTTGATTCTGAATCCTCCGCACTTGGTTCACTATTTTGGAAATCATCTCCTGCATGAATAGGTTCCATGGAAACGTCGCAAAACAAGTGTGATACTCTCCTGAACACAAAGAGGTACATATCGAAACTTTTGTGGTATACTTACCGCTAAGAAGAGCACATGCAACATTTGACTCAGAGTCCTCCTCACATGGTTCACTATTTTGGAAAATCATGGTCTGGGTGAACATGTGCCATGCAAATGTCACCAAACAAGTATGATTTTCTCCTGATCGCAAAGGTTACAGTATACAAACTTCTGTAGGGTACTTATCCCTAAGAGGTTCACTTCCAGCATTTGACCCTGAATCCTCCTCACTTGGTTCACTATTTTGGAAATTCATGGCCTGCGTGAACATGTTCCATGCAAATGTCACAAAACAAGGATGATTTTCTCCTGAACGCAAATGTTACAGTGTAGATACTTCTGTAGGATACTCATCCCTATGAAGTGCACATCCTACATTTGATTCTGAATCCTCCGCGCTTGGTTCACTATTTGGGAAATTATCTCCTGCATGAATAGGTTCCATGGAAACGTCACAAAACTAGTGTGATACTCTCCTGAACACAAAGAATTACAGTATCGAAATTTTGTGGGATACTTACCGCTAAGAAGAGCACTTGCAACATTTGACTCTGAGACCTTCTCTCATGGTTCACTATTTTGGAATATCATGGTTTGCGTGTAAATGTACCATTGACTGTCTCAAAACAAGTGTGACTTTCTCCTGATCACAAAGAGTTACAGTATAGAAACTTCTTTGGATATGTATCCCAAGGAAGTGCACTTGCAACATTTGACTCTGAGTCATCTTCACTTGCTTAACTATTTTGGAAAAATCATGGCCTGCTTCAACATGTTCCATGGAAATGTGGCAAAATAACTGTTTTTTTTTTCTGAACACAAAGAGTTATAATATAGGAACTTTCGTAGGATACTTACCAGTAAGAAGTGACGTGCAATATTTGACTCTGAACCCTCCTTGCCTTGTTCACTATTTTGGAAAATCATGACCTGCGTGAACATTTTATAAGCAAATGTCACAAAAAAAAGTGTGATCTTATCCTGAACACAAAGTATTACAGTATAGAATCTTCTGTAGGATACTTATCCCTAAGAAGTGCACTTCCAACATTTGACTCTCAGTCTTCCTCATTTGGTTCACTCTTTTGGAAAATCAAGGCCTGCGTGAACATATTCCATGAAAACGTCACAGAACCAGTGTAATTTTCTCCTGAACATAAAAAGTTACAACGTATGAACATCTACAGGATTCTTATCACTGAGAAGTGGAAGTGAAACATGTGAATTTGACGCTTCCTCACTTGGTCACTCTTTTCAAGCTCATTACAGGCCTGCACATAGTTGGTAGAATCAGCACAAAACGAATGTGTTTTTTCCAGAACACAAAGTTTTACAGTCTAGAAACCTGTGTAGGATACTTATCCCTACGAAGTGCACTTCCTACATTTGATTCTGAATCCTCCGCACTTGGTTCACTATTTTGGAAATCATCTCCTGCATGAATAGGTTCCATGGAAACATCGCAAAACAAGTGTGATACTCTCCTGAACAAAAAGAGGTACAGTATCGAAACTTTTGTGGGATACTTACTGCTAAGAAGAGCACATGCAACATTTGACTCAGAGTCCCCCTCACTTGGTTCACTATTTTGGAAAATCATGGCCTGCGTGAACATGTGCCATGCAAATGTCACCAAACAAGTATGATTTTCTCCTGATTGCAAATGTTACAGTATACAAACTTCTGTAGGGTACTTATCCCTAAGAGGTGCACTTCCAGCATTTGACTCTGAATCCTCCTCACTTGGTTCACTATTTTGGAAATTCATGGCCTGCGTGAACATGGTATATGCAAATGTCGCAAAACAAGTGTGATCTTCTCCTAAACACAAAGTGTTACAGTATAGAATCTTCTGTAGGTTACTTATCCCTAAGAAGTGCACTTCCAACATTTGACTCTCAGTCTTCCTCACTTGGTTCACTCTTTTGGAAAATCAAGGCCTGAGTGAACCTATTCCATGAAAACTTCACAAAACCAGTGTGATTCTCTCCTGAACATAAAAAGTTAAAACATATGAACATCTACAGGATTCTTATCACTGAGAAGTGGAAGTGAAACATGTGAATTTGACGCTTCCTCACTTGGTCACTATTTTCGAGCTCATTACAGGACTGAACATTGTTGGTAGAATCAGCAAAAAACGAATGTTTTCTCCAGAACAAAAAGTTTACAGTCTAGAAACCTGTGCAGGATACTTTCCCCAAAGAAGTGCACATTCTACATATGACTGTGAGTCTTCTTTACTTGGTTCACGATTTTGGAAGGGAATTACATGCGTGAACACGTTTCATGGAAACGTCATACAACAAGTGTCATTTCCTCCTGAACACAAAGATTTACAGTATAGAAACTTCTGTATGACACTTATCCTAAAGAAGTGCACTTGCAGCATTTGACTCCGAGTCCTCATATCTTGGTTCATTATTTTGGAAAATCATGGCCTGTGTGAACATGTGCCATGAAAATGTCACAAAACAAGTATGATATTCTCCTGAACGCAAATGTTATAGTGTACAAACATCTCTAGGATACTTATCCCCAATAATTGCACTTCCTACATTTGATTCTGAATCCTCCGCACTTGGTTCACTATTTTGGAAATCATGTGCTGCATGAATAGGTTCCATGGAAACGTCGCAAAACAAGTGTGATTTTCTGCAGAACGCAAAGAGGAACAGTATCGAAACTTCTTCTTTTTTTATTGTTCTTCTTTTTTTATTAAAAATTTAATTGTACATTTTAAAATTTTTTTACCAGTTCCCTCCCTCCCCCCTCCTCCTCCCGAACCCCCTCCTTCTCCTCCTCTCCGTCTCCATCCCCCAGTGCCTCCCCCCCAATTCCCAGAGAGTCCTTTATTGTGTCCGCCTAACTCTCCACTGGGTCCTCCTCTCCGATGATATATAAGGACCCAGTGGCATTTCCATAAGCCCTTTCTCTTGTTCCCCTTAAGCAAAGGATCACTACTATGGCTGTCAATCCTTTGCCTCCAGGGGTCTCGGTGCCCTTAACAGATGCTAGACTTTATGAGGGCAACAGTGCGCTGGACATTGCGCAGGGCATGCAAAGTCCCATTATGATTGCTTTGGCCCCAACTATTGTTGAGAATCTTGCAAATCGTTGCTCCTCCCATCCTTTTGCTCTTACAATCTTACCGCCCCCTCTTCCGCAAATGTCCCTGCTCCAGGATGGAGAGAGATTAGGCTGGCCTAGTTCTATGTGATTGATATAGAGTCTCTGAAGTTCTGGATTGTGGTTTGTTGATTTTCTTTTGCAGTTTTGCTGCTCCTGCAATACCCTTCACTCCATTCTGCTGGGCACTGTATGTCACCCCCTGGCCAGAGACAAAAAGCTGTTAAACTGGAGTCTTGTTGTAATAGCACATTCAAGGGTAGATGTAATAAGAGTAGGAAACCTCACTGAGGGAGGGGTCCATCACCCATTTGCAAAATGATTACTTTTTATCTGCTAGACTATATGCCCTCCCCTTCTGGTGAGATCAGGGAAGAACGTCTGTGAACTTAACCAGGTTTCTCATTACTTACTTGCAGACCTTGATGGAGGCCTATTTTCTCTGCTGTAACATGGTCCCCTCTCTCCTTGTTTCTGGTGTGGCCCTCCTAACCCATCTCTCTTGTTCATAATCCTTGCAATTACTGTGTTACATAGGTTTACTTTTGAGTGTCTCAGTGTGGGCTGGGTGAGTTTGGTACTAGGAGCCACCTATTAGGGAGTACATACGGCGCTTAATTTTCTGGGTTTGGGATACTTCACTTAATATAATTCTTTCTAATGACATCGATTTCCCAGCAAATTCCAATAATTCATCATTTTTGATGGCTGAGTAGTACTCCATTGTATAGATGTACCACAGTTTCCTTATCCACTGGTCAACTGTTGGACATTTAGGTTGATTCCATGACTTTTCTATTGTAAACAGTGCTGCTGTGAACATGGTCGAGCTTGTGCTATCGAGGCGAACCTCTGCTGCATGGGGGGTTATTCCCAAAAGTGGGATAGCAGGGTCATATGGCATTTCAATCTTTAATTTTTTAAGAATCTCCAGACGGCTCGCCAGAGTGGCTGTATGAGCCTGCATTCCCACCAACAATGTAGGAGAGTTCCCGTCTCTCCACATCCTCTCCAGCATTTGTCGTTGTTTGTATTGTGGATTTTTGCCATCCTGACCGGGGTGAGATGATATCTCAGGGAAGTTTTGATTTGCATTTCCCTGATGGCAAAGGAAATGGAGCATTTTTTAAGATAATTGTTAGACATTTTAATTTCATCCCTGGTAAAGTTTCTTTGAAGTTCCAGGGCCCATTTTTTAATTGGGCCAGTGTTTTCCTTGGAGTTTAGTTTTCTAAGTTCTTTGTGCACTCTGGACAGTAGAGCTCTGTCAGATATGTGGTTAGTGAAGATTTTCTCCCATTCTGTGGGTTGCCTTTGAGCTCGTGTTATAATCTCTTTATCTGAACAGAAGCTCTTTAATTTCACAAGATCCCAACTGTTGAGAGTTGGTAGCAGTGACTGTGCCATTGGATGTCTGTTTAGGAAGTGTTGTCCTAGCCCAATCAGCTCGAGGGAGTTCCCTATCCTTTCAACTATGGCTTTTATAGTCTCTGGCCTGATATCAAGGTCCTTGATCCATTTGGAATTAAGTCTTGTACATGGCGACAAGTATGGGTCCAGCTTTAATCTTCTGCATGTGGAGATCCAGTTTTGCCAGCACCATTTGTTGAAGATGCTGTTCTTTTTCCATTGGATTCTTTGGGCCCCGTTGTCAAAGACCAAATGGCTGTATCTTTGTGGGCTTATATCTGGGTCTTCAATCCTTATCCATTGATCTGTGTGTCTATTTTGGAGCCAGTATCAGGCAGTTTTTATAACTATGGATTTGTAGTATATACTAAGGTTTGGTATGGTAATACCTCCAGCAGTGTTTTTGTTACTCAGGATTATCTTTGCTATCCTGGGTCTTTTGTGCCTCCATATGAATTTTGAGATTATTTGGTCAACTTCTTTAAAGAATTGCTTTGGGATTTTAATTGGCATAGCATTGAATTTGTATATTGCCTTTGGTAGAATGGTCATTTTTACGATGTTGATTCTACCAATCCAGGAACATGGGAGGTCTTTCCACCTTGTGGTGTCTTCTGCTATTTCTTTCTTTAGGGTTTTAAAGTTTTCATTGTAAAGGTCTTTTACCTCCTTGGTTAGGTTTATACCAAAGTATTTCATTTTTTTAGGGGCTACAGTAAATGGGATTGTTTCTCTCAGGCTTTTTCACTTCTTTCATTCTGGGCATATAGGAAGGCCTCTGATTTTTGCACATTTATTTTGTATCCTGCCACCCTGCTGAACTTCTCAATTAATTCCAGGAGCTTCCTGGTGGAGTTTTTGGGATCACTCAGGTATAAGATCATGTCATCTGCAAATAGGGATAGCTTGACTTCTTCCTTGCCGATTTGAATCCCTCTTATGTCCCTTTCTTATCCTATGGCTTCTGCTAAGACTTCAAGTACAATATTGAATAGAAGTGGTGAGAGTGGACAGCCTTGTCTAGTTCCTCATCGAAGTGGGAATGCTTCCAATTGTTCCCCATTGAGCATAATCCTTGCTGTGGGCTTGTTGTATACAGCTTTTATTATATTGATAAAGGTTCCTTTCATTCCTACAGTTCTAGCGTTTTGATCATAAAAGGCTGTTGCATTTTGTCAAAGGCTTTTTCTGCATCTATCAAGAGTATCATGTGGTCTTGGACTTTGGACTGCTTTACATGATGAATTACATTTATTGACTTGCGTATGTTGAACCAACCTTGTGTGCCGGGGATGAAGCCTACTTGGTCCCCGTGAATGATCTTTTTGATATGTTTTTGAATCCGATTTGCTAAGACTTTGTTGAGAATCTTTGCATCTGTGTTCATCAGAGAGATCGGCCTATAGTTTTCTTTTTTAAGTGAATCTTTATTAGGTTTTGGGATTAAGACGATATTAGCTTCATAGAAGGAATTTGGCAGTGTTCCTTCCTTTGCTATTTGATGGAACAGTTTAAGGATTATTGCTGTTATTAGCTCCTTAAATGTCTGGTAGAACTCTGTGCTGAATACATCTGGCCCAGGACATGTTTTAGGGGGAAGATTCGAGATTATTTCCTCAATTTCCTTATATGTTATAGGACTATTTAAATAATTCACAACTTCCTGATTCAATTTAGGTAAGTTTTGTTTACTTAGAAATTCATCCATCTCTTTTGTGTTGTCAAACGTCACAGAGTAAAAGTTTTTGAAATATGATGTTATAATTCTCTGGATTTCTTGGGTATCCATAGTGATAACTCCATGTTCATTTCTAATTTTGTTAATTTGGGTTTTCTCTTTTTTGCTTTTGGTTAATTTAGCTAGGGGTGTATCAATCTTAATGATTTTTTCAAAGAACCAGCTTTTTTTTAACTTTGACTCTATAGATTTATTCATATAGTTATTTTTAATATTAATTCTTCCAATCTATAGGTGTAGGGATTCTCACAATCTTCTAGGGTCTTTTTCAATTTTTTTCCTCAGTATTTTAAAATTCTCATTGTAGAGATCTTCTCTTTCTTGGTTCTGTTTATTCCAGGGTATTTTTTCATTTTTTGAGGAATTATGTACAGGATTCTTTCCTTGAGTTATTTCTCAGCATGGACGTAGGAAGAATAAATTTTGAATGCTTATTATGTATTGCTACTTCTCAGAAAGTGTTTATCTGCTTTTAGAGTTTTCTCGTGGAGTCTTTAGGGTCACTTATGAAATATCATCCATAAGTAAATGTATTTTGGCTTCTTCCTTTCCTATTTGTACCAATTTTTATTTCCTTCTCTTGTAGCTTCAACTTCAGACACTACATTGAATATGAAAGGAGATAGCAGAGCCCTTATCTTGTGCCTGATTTTGTGAAAATGCTTTTGACATTTTCCTCATGTTGTATAATGTTGGCTATAGGTTTGTCATATGTAGCCTTTATTATGTTGAAGAATGTTCTTTCTGTTCCTAGTTTCTTTGTGATTTGTATCATGAAAGGACGTTGAATGTTCCATAGGTTTTTTTTTTTTGTTTCTTTTTTTTAAACATTTTCTTTTTAAAAAAACTTTGTTTAGCACATGCATGTGCATATGCACGTGTGTGTGTGTGTGTGTGTGTGTGTGTGTGTGTGTGTCAGAGGGCACCATGTGTCCCTGTGCCCAAGGATGACTTTGGAAATCACATTGGATTGGTTCTACCTCCTTTGTGCTTCACTCTGGGATTTCAGAGATTCAGGTTCTCTCCACCAGGGCAAGAAGTGCAGGCTGCTACTGTTTCTGCCTGCCATTTTTACGTGGGACCTGGGATCAGAACTCAGAACCTTTTGCTTTTTTTTTTTTTCTTTGTAACCTAAAGTAAATTTTTTTTTATTTCAGCTCATACAAACTTATTAGGTTCACCAGTTCCCTCCCTTCCTCCTCCTCCCCCCGTACCCCCTGCTCCCCCCACACACCTCTCCCTCCCCATCCCCCAGTGCCTCCCACCCCAATTCCCAGAGACTCCTTTCTTGTGCATGTCTGATTTTCCTCTGGGCACTCCTCTCCGATGATGTACAAGGACCCAGTGGCCTTTCCCTGAACCCTTTCCCGTGTTCCCCTTAGGTATAGGAACACTGCTGTGGCTGCCAATCCTTTACCTCCAAGGCTCTTGGTGCCTTTAGCAGATGCTAGACTTTGTGAGGTCAACAGTGTTTTGGACAATGCGCAGGGCATGCAAAGTCCAATTATGATTGCTTCAGCCCTAACTAGTATAGAGTATCTTATATATCATTGCTCTTCCCATCCTTTTGCTCTTACACTCTTACCGCCCCTTCTTCTGCAAATTTCCCTGAGCTTCAAGATGGGGAGAGACTAAGCTGACCTAGTTCTAGGTGGTTGATATAGAGTCTCTGAAGTTCTGGATTGTGGTTTGTTGATTTTCTTTTGCAGTTTTGCTGCTCCTGCAATGCCCTTCACTCCATCCTGGTGGGCATTGTATGTTACCCCCTGGCCAGAGACAATAAGCTGTTAGAGTCTTGTGATAAAAGCACATTCAAAGGTAGATGTAATAAAAGTGGGAAACCATACTAAGGGATGGGTCTATCACCCATTTCCAAAATGGTTACTTTTTATATGCCAGACTATATGCCCTCCTCTTCTGGTGAGATCACACCCCCTCAGTAGTAAATGATCAGGAACAAAAGTCTGTGAACTTAATCAGATGTCTCATTACTTATTTGGGTCATTGGTGGAGGCCTATTTTCCCTGCTGTAACATGGTCCCTTCTCTCCTTGTTTCTGGTGTGGCCCTCCTACCCCATCCCTCCTGTTCATAATCCTTGGAATTACTGTCTCTAGGTGGGCTGGGTGGGTTTGGTACTAGGAGCCACCTATTAGGGAGTACATATGGCACTTAATTTTCTGGGTCTGGGATACTTCGCTTAATATAATTGTTTCTAATGACATCCATTTCCCAGCAAATTCCAGCAATTCATCATTTTTGATGGCTGAGTAGTACTCCATTGTATAGATGTACCACAGTTTCCTTATCCACTCGTCAACTGTTGGACATTTGTGCTGATTCCATGACTTTGCTATTGTAAACAGTGCTGCTATGAACATGGTCGTGCTTGTGCTATCGAGGTGAACCTCTGCTGCATGGGGGGTTATTCCCAAAAGTGGAATAGCAGGGTTATATGGCATTTGAATCTTTAATTTCTTTAAGAATCTCCAGACGACTCGCCAGAGTGGCTGTATGAGCCTGCATTCCCACCAACAATGTAGGAGAGTTCCCCTCTCTCTACATCCTCTCCAGCATTTGTCGTTGTTTGTATTGTGGATTTTTGCCATCCTGACAGGGGTGAGATGATATCTCAGGGAAGTTTTGATTTGCATTTCCCTGATGGCGAAGGAAGTGGAGCATTTTTTAAGATAATTGTTAGACATTTTAATTTCATCCCTGGTAAAGTTTCTTTGAAGTTCCAGGGCCCATTTTTTAATTGGGCCAGTGTTTTCCTTGGAGTTTAGTTTTCTAAGTTCTTTGTGCACTTTGGACAGTAGAGCTCTGTCAGATATGTGGTTAGTGAAGATTTTCTCCCATTCTGTGGGTTGCCTTTGAGCTCGTGTTATAATCTCTTTATCTGAACAGAAGCTCTTTAATTTCATAAGATCCCAACTGTTGAGAGTTGGTAGCAGTGACTGTGCCATTGGATATCTGCTTAGGAACTGTTGTCCTAGCCCAATCAGCTCGAGGGAGTTCCCTATCCTTTCAACTATGGCTTTTATAGTCTCTGGCCTGATATCAAGGTCCTTGATCCATTTGGAATTAACTCTTGTACATGGTGACAAGTACGGGTCCAGCTTTAATCTTCTGCATGTGGAGATCCAGTTTTGCCAGCACCATTTGTTGAAGATGCTGTTCTTTTTCCTTTGGATTCTTTGGGCCCCTTTGTCAAAGACCAAATGGCTTTAACTTTGTGGGCTTAAGAACCAGCTTTTTGACTGGTTGATTTTTTCTATTGTTTTCTTAGTCTCGATTTCAGATATTTCTCCCCTTCTTTTGCTAATCTCCTCTCTCTTCTACTACTTTTGGGATCAGATTGCTCAAATTTCTCCAAAGCCTTAAGCTGCATCGTTAAATTATTTATTTCTGATGTTTTCAATTTTCTGATGTAGGCATTAAGTTGTATTTTCATTTTCGTTCACTTTCAGGAAATCTTGAATTTCCTGTTTAATTTCTTCCTGAATCCAGTTCTCATTCAGCATCATATTGTTAAGTTTCCAGAAGTTAGTGTATTTTCTCTTGTTTGTTGTGTTGTTGTGGATGTCCAGCTTTAGGCCGTGGTGGTCTGATAGGGCACAGGTTAGAATTTCAAATTTTTGTATTTGTGTAGATTCATTTTGTGGCCCAATATGTGATCTATTTTGGAGAAAGTTCTGTTTGCTGCTGAGAAAAATGTGTATTCTTTGGTACGTGGGTGAAAAGTTCGATAGAGATCTGTAAGGTCCATTTCAGTAAGCGTTTGGTTAAGCTCCAAAGTGCCTCTGTTAAGCTTTTGACCTGTTGATCTATTCCATGTTGAGAGGTCGGTGTTGAAATCCCCGAGAATTATCGTTTGGGGGTTGATTTCTTCCTTTAGACGCTGTAGGGTTTTCTTAATGAATGTGGAGGGTCCCATATTGGGTGCATATATGTTCATTATTGTGAAGTCTTCCTGGTGAATTGTACCTGTGACTAAAATGTAGTATCCATCTGTGTCTCTTATGATTTTCTTTGGTTTGAAGTCCACTTTGTCTGAAAGCATAATTGCTACCCCTTCCTGTTTCCTGGTTCCATTAGCTTGCAAGATTTTGGACCAGCCTTTCATTCTCAGGACGTGCCTATCTTTTGTGGTGAGATGAGTTTCCTGAAGGCAGCAGATTATTGGATTGTAATCTATGTCTCTTAATCGGTGAGTTAATGCCGTTGACATTTAATGTTATAATGGAGAAATTATTTTTAATTCTGGACATTTTTTGTTTTTAGTAGATTTTGTAAGCATGATGTTTGATATTTATATTTTGTTGGTATTATACTTCCCTTCTGTCCTCCTGGATACGCTTGTTCTTTTCTTCAAGGTTGAGTATCATTTCTAGCATTTTTTGAAGGCCTGGTTTGGTAGACATGTATCCCTTCAAGTTGTCTTTGTGCTGAAAAACTTTTCTTTCTCCCTCAATCATGACAGATAGTTTTGCCAGGTATATCAGTCTGGGTTGGCATTTTTGCTCATTTAATACTTGAAGTATGTCTCTCCAAGCTCTTCTTGCTTTTACTGTTTCCATTGAGTAGTCATTTGTTATTCTAATAGGTTTACCTTTAATAGTGACTTGCTTTTTTTCTCTTGAAGCTCTCAGCACCTTTTCTTTGTCTTGAATGTGGAGTGTTTTGACTATTATTTGCCGTGGCGATTTTCTATTTTGGTCATATCTGTTTGGAGTGCGAAATGCCTCTTGTATTTGGATAGGCCTCTCATTCTTTAGTTGTGGGAAGTTTTCATTTATGATGAATTGAAGTATTTCCTCAGGTGTGGTATTTTAGGATTCTTGTTCTGGTGTTCCATGAATGTGCATGTTAGGCTTCTTCAGGGTGTCCCATATTTCTTGAATGCTCCTCTCCAGTATCTTTTTGGCTTTAACGATCTCTTCCATTGAGCTGGTTAATACTCCTACTTTGTCTTCAAGATCAGAGATTCTATTTTCTGCCTCATTTGTTCTGCTGATAAGACTCTCTGTGGAGTTTTGGGTTGAAGATAACTTATCTCTTAGTTCAATTTTAAACTCTGCCTGAGACTGTTTTACCTGCTCTATACCTATTTTTGTTTCTTGAACTGTTTTTCTCAACTCCTCCAGGTTCCTGTTGTGTTCCTGTTCAAAGTGGTTGACACGGTTATTTAACTTTTCTCAGATTTCCTCTTTCATATTATTAATCATGGTAATGATCATACTCTGAAAGTCGTTATGTTGGGTCTGGCTTTCATGGCTATTTTCTATGGATTTGTTCTGGTCGCAATCCATCGTTATGGGATTGATTCTTTTGGTGGGAGATTGTTCATGGGTTTTGTTTCTCGTGGATCTACACTTTGACTTGTACATTGTTGTTTTGTTTTTAGGACCTTTCAGTTTCTGTGTGTTTTTCACTGAACCGATGTAGTTGGTATTGTTACACCTGCCAGTTGTTACTAGTGCTCGCCTTGGATTGGGTATGTTTGTGTATTGGTATTGTTATATCCTAGATGAGACTAGTAGGATGTTAGTACATCAGTTAAGTAACCAGGGGATGAATATAAGTATGTTAGTGCACTTTTACGATCTAGTGTCTTGGTGAAATGTGAGGGTGGGTGGTGTACTCCCTGGAGTTGTATGTTTTTGGGGTGGCTGTATGAGGAAGCTGACCTACAACATTGATACTAGAAAGGATCAGTAAGGTGAGAGAAAAGAAAAAAAAAGGTTTACTTATCTTTAGGCTGGATGTGAAGAGTCTCACATGTGATACAATGGTTGTAGTGAAGTACAGATGTATGGCCTGTGTTCTCTTTGTTACAGTATAGGAACTTCTCTAGGATACTTATCCCTAAGAAGTGAAATTCCAACATTTGACTCTGAATCCTCCGCACTTGGTTCACTATTTTGGAAAATCAAGGCCTGCGTGAACATATTCCATGAAAACGTCACAAAACCAGTGTGAATTTCTCCTGAACATGAAAAGTTACAACGTATGAACATCTACAGGATTCTTATCACTGAGAAGTGAATGTGAAACATGCGAATTTGACGCGTCCTCACTTGGTCACTATTTCAAAGCTCATTACAAGCCAGAACATAGTTGGTAGAATCAGCACAACACAAATGTTGTTTTCTCTAGAATATAAAGTTTTACAGTCTAGAAACCTGTTTAGGATACTTATCCCAAAGAAGTGCACATGCTACATGTGACATCCCAAAGAAGTGCACATGCTACATATGACTGTGAGTCCTCTTCACTTCGTTCACTATTTTGGAATGGAACAACATGCATAAACATGTTTCATGGAAACATCGAAAAACAATTGTGATTTCCTCCTGAACACAAAGCGTTACAATATAGAAAGTTGTGTTCGATATTATCCTAAAGAAGTGCACTTGCAACATTTAACTCAGAGTCCTCCTCACTTGGTTCCCTATTTTGTAAAATCATGGCCTGTGTGAACATGTGACATTCAAATGACATAAAACAAGTATGAGTTTCATCTGAACACAAATGTTACAGTATAGTAACTTCTCTAGGATACTTATCCCTAAGAAGTGAAATTCCAACATTTGACTCTGAATCCTCCGCACTTGGTTCCTATTTTGGAAAATCAAGCCCTGCGTGAACATATTCCATGAAAACTTCACAAAACCAGTGTGAATTTCTCTGTAATTCTGTAGGATACTGATCCCTCAGAAGTGCACCTCCAGCATTTGACTCTCAGACCTCCTCACTTGGTTCACTATTTTGGAAAATCAAGGCCTGCGTGAACATATTCCATAATAACATCACAAAACCAGTGTGAATTCCTCCTGAATATAAAAAGTTAAAAAATATGAATATCTACAGGATTCTTATCACTGAGAAGAGAAAGTGAAACATGTGAATTTGACACGTCCTCATTTGACCACTATTTTCAAGCTCAATACAAGCTTGAACGTAGTTGGTACAATCAGCACAAAAGAAATGTTGTTTTCTCCAGAATTCAAAGTTTTACAGTCCTGAAACCTGTTTAGGATACTTATCCCAATGAAGTGCACATGCTACACATGACTTCAGAAAGAATTGCACAGTCTACATATGACTGTGAATCCTCTTCACTTGGTTCACTACTTTGGAAGGAAACGACATGCATGCATATTTTTCATGGAAACATCGTAAAACAAGTGTGATTTCCTCCTGAACACAAACAGTTACTATATAGAAATTTCCGTTACACACTTATCCTAAATAAGTGCACTTGCAACATTATCTCAGAGTCCTCCTAACTTGGTTCATTATTTTGTAATATCATGGCCTGTGTAAACATGTGTCATTCAAATGTCACAAAACAAGTATGATTTTTGCCTGACCACAAATGTTACACTATAGGAACTTCTCTAGGATACTTGTCCCTCAGAAGTGATATTGCAATATTTGACTCTGAATCCTCCGCACTTGGTTCACTATTTTGGAAAATCATGGCTTGCGTGAACATGTTATATGCCAATGTCGCAAAACAAGTATGATCTTCTCCTGAACACAAAGTGTAACACAATAGATTCTCCTGTAGAATACTTATCCCTAAGAAGTGCACCTCCAACATTTGACTCTCAGACCTCCTCACATGGTTCACTATTTTGGAAAATCAAGGCATGCGTGAACATATTCCATGAAAACGTCACAAAACCAGTGTGAATTTCTCCTGAACATAAAAAGTTACAACTTATGAATATCTACAGGATTCTTATCACTGAGAAGAGAATGTGAAACATGTGAATTTGACGCGTCCTAGCTCGACCACTATTTTCAAGCTCATTACAAGCCTGAACATAGTTGGTAGAATCAGCACAAAACAAATGTTGTTTTCGCCAGAATACAAAGTTTTACAGTCTAGAAACCTGTGTAGGATACTTATCCCAAAGACGTGCACATGCTACACATAACTTCCAAAGAAGTGCACATGCACATATGTGAGTCCTCTTTACTTGGTTCACTATTTTGGAAGGGAATGACATGCATGCACATGTTTCATGGAAACGTTGAAAAAAAGTGTGATTTCCACCTGAACACAAAGAGTTACAATATATAAAGTTCTGTTGGATACTTATCCTAAAGAAGTGCCCTTGCAACATTTAACTCAGAGTCCTCCTCACTTGATACACTGTTTTGGAAAATCATGGCCTGTGTGAACATGTTACATGCCAATGTCACTAAACAAGTATGATCTTCTCCTGAACACAAAGTGTAACACTATAGAATCTTCTGTAGGATACTTATCCCTCAGAAGTGCACCTCCAACATTTGACTCTCAGTCCTCCTCACTTGGTTCACTATTTTGGTAAATCATGGCCTGCGTGAACATGTAAAAAGTTACAAAGTATGAACATCTACAGGATTCTTATCACTGAGAAGAGAAAGTGAAACATGTGAATTTGACAAGTCCTCACTTGGTCACTATTTTCAAGCTCATTACAGGCCTGAACACAGTTGGTAGAATCAGCACAAAACAAATGTTGTTTTCTCCAGAATACAAAGTTTTGCAGTCTAGAAATCTGTGTAGGATACTTATCCCAAAGACGTGCACATGCTACACATGACTTCAGAAAGAACAGCACATTCTACATATGACTGTGAGTCCTCTTCACTTGGTTCACTATTTTGAAGGGAACGATATAAATGAACATGTTTCATGGAAACGTCCTAACACAAGTGTGATTTCCTCCTGAACACAAAGAGTTACAATATAGAATCTTCTGTTCGATACTAATCCTGAAGAAGTGCACTTGCAATGTTTAACTCAGACTCCTCCTCACTTGGTTCACTATTTTGGAAAATCAAGGCCTGCGTGAACATATTCCATGATAACATCACAAAACCAGTGTGGATTTCTCCTGAACATAAAAAGTTACAAAGTATGAACATCTACAGGATTCTTATCACTGAGAAGACAAAGTGAAACATGTGAATTTGACGCGCCCTCACGTGGTCACTCTTTTCATTACAACCCTGAACATCTTTGGTAGAATCAGCACAAAACAAATGTTGTTTTCTCCAGAATACAAAGTTTTACAGTCTAGAAACCTGTGTAGGATACTTATCCCAAAGAAGTGCAAATGCTACATATGACTTCCCAAAGAAGTGCACATGCTACATATGACTGTGAGTCCTCTTCACTTCGTTCACTATTTTGGAAGGGAATGACATGCATGCACATGTTTCAGGAAAACGTCGAAAAATAATTGTGATTTCCTCCTGAACACAAAGCGTTACAATATAGAAAGTTGTGTTCGATATTATCCTAAAGAAGTGCACTTGCAACATTTAACTCAGAGTCCTCCTCACTTTGTTCACTATTGTGTAAAATCATGGCCTGTGTGAACATGTGCCATTCAAATGACACAAAACAAGTATGAGTTTCGTCTGAACACAAATGTTACAGTATAGGAACTTCTCTAGGATACTTATCCCTAAGAAGTGAAATTCCAACATTTGACTCTGAATCCTCCACACTCTGTTCACTATTTTGGAAAATCAAGGCCTGCGTGAACATATTCCATGATAACATCACAAAACCAGTGTGAATTCCTCCTGAACATAAAAAGTTAAAAAATATGAATATCTACAGGATTCTTATCACTGAGAAGAGAAAGTGGAACATGTGAATTTGACACGTCCTCATTTGACCACTATTTTCAAGCTCAATACAAGCTTGAACGTAGTTGGTACAATCAGCACAAAAGAAATGTTGTTTTCTCCAGAATTCAAAGTTTTACAGTCCTGAAACCTGTTTAGGATACTTATCCCAATGAAGTGCACATGCTACACATGACTTCAGAAAGAATTGCACAGTCTACATATGACTGTGAGTCCTCTTCACTTGGTTCACTACGTTGGAAGGGAACGACATGCATGCATATTTTTCATGGAAACATCGTAAAACAAGTGTGATTTCCTACTGAACACAAACAGTTACTATATAGAAATTTCTGTTACACACTTATCCTAAATAAGTGCACTTGCAACATTATCTCAGAGTCCTCCTAACTTGGTTCATTATTTTGTAATATCATGGCCTGTGTAAACATGTGTCATTCAAATGTCACAAAACAAGTATGATTTTTGCCTGACCACAAATGTTACACTATAGGAACTTCTCTAGGATACTTGTCCCTCAGAAGTGATATTGCAATATTTGACTCTGAATCCTCCTCACTTGGTTCTCTATTTTGGAAAATCAAGGCCAGCGTGAACATATTCCATGAAAACGTCACAAAACCAGTGTGAGTTTCTCCTGACCATAAAAAGTTACAACGTAGGAACATCTACAGGATTCTTATCACTGAGAAGAGAAAGTGAAACATGTGAATTTGATGCTTCCTCACTGGGTCACTATTTTCAAGCTTATTACAAGCCTGAACATTGTTGGTAGAATCAGCACAAAACAAATGTTGTTTTCTCCAGAATACAAAGTTTTACAGTCTAGAAACCTGTGTAGGATACTTATCCCAAAGGAGTGCACATGCTACACATGACTTCACAAAGGAGAGCACATGCTACATAAGACTGTGAGTCATCTTCACTTGGTTCACTATTTTGGAAGGGAACGACATGCATGAACATGTGTCATAGTTAAGCACAGGTGTCAACTTGACTCTTGAGGGTTTGAGCTCTGGGCACAGGCGTAGAGAGTTTGATGGTTGAGTTAAGCCCAGAGCAAACCTGAAGGAGATTGTCTAGCTGCTGGGGAAGACCCAGCCCATGGTGGGTGGGATTAGGCCCTGGATAAATCACAGAGAGCTGGTTGAGAGAGTGGGCATCCTTCTGTATACTTGGCCAGACATGCTGGTCTGGCAAGTAAGGATTGTCCATCTCTCAGCCGTTATGGTGGCCAGTTCCCTCGGCCCTGGTGTTGGTGTGTGCTCTCCCATCAAGCTGGACTATGAACTCTAACCGGACTATCGTAAGAAAGTAAACTTAAGCTGTGTTCCCTTAAGCTGTGTTCTGGTCATTTATCAGCAACTATGCAGATGAACTGCAACAACATGTTTCATGGAAACGTCGTAAAACAAGTCTGATATCGTCCAGAACACAAAGAGTTACAACATAGAAACTTCTTTTCGATACTTATCCTAAAGAAGTCCACTTGCAACATTTAACTCAGAGTCCTCCTCACTTGGTTCACTGTTTTGGAAAACCATGGCCTGCGTGAACATATCACCTGCCAATATCGCAAAACATGTATGATCTTCTCCTGAACACAAAGGGTAACACTATAGAATCTTCTGTAGGATACTTATCCCTCAGAAGTGCACCACCAAACTTTGATTCTCAGTCCTCCTCACTTGGTTCACAATTTTGGAAAATCTAGGCATGCGTGAACTTATTCCATTAAAACGTGCCAAAAACAATGTAAATTTCACCTGAACATTAAGAGTAACAATGTGTGAACATATACAGGATTCTTATCACTGAGAAGTAAAAGTCAAACATATAAATTGGATGCGTCATCAGTTGGTCACTATTTTCAAGCTCATTACAAGCCTGAACGTAGTTGGTAGAATCAGCACAAAACAAATGTTGTTTTCTCCAGAATACAAAGTTTTACAGTCTAGAAACCTTTGTAGGATACTTTTCCCAAAGAAGTGCACATGCTACACATGACTTCCCAAGAAAGAGCACATGCTACATATGACTGTGATTCCTCTTCCCCTGATTCACTATTATGGAAGGAAACAACATGCATGAACATATTATATGGAAACGTCAAAAAACAAGTGTGAATTCCTCCTGAACACAAAGAGTTACAATAAAGAAACTTCTGTAGGATACTTATCCTAAAGAAGTGCACTTGCAATATTTAACTCAGTGTCCTCCTCACTTGGTTCACTATTTTGTAAAATCATGGCCTGTGTGAACATGTGGCATTCAAATGTAACAAAACAAGTATGAGTTTCGCCTGATCACAAATGTTCCAGTATAAGAACTTCTAAAGAATACTTATCCCTAAGAAGTGAAATTCCAACATTTGACTCTGAATCCTCCACACTTGTTTCACTATTTTGGAAAATCATGGCCTGCGTGAACATGTTATATGCGAATGTCACAAAACAAGTATGATCTCCTCCTGAATACAAAGTGTAACACTATAGAATCTTCTGTAGGATACTTATCCCTCAGAAGTGCACCTCCAACATTTGACTCTCAGTCCTCCTCACTTGGTTCACGATTTTGGAAAATCAAGGTCTGCCTGAACATATTTCATGAAAATGTCACAAAACCACTGTGAATTTCTCCTGAACTTAGAAAGTTACAACGTATGAACATCTACAGGATTCTTATCACTGAGAAGAGAAAGTGAAACATGTGAATTTAACACGTCCTCGCTTGGTCACTATTTTCAAGCTCATTACAAACCTGAACCTAGTTGGTTGAATCAGCACAAAACAAATGTTGTTTTCTCTAGAATACAAAGTTTTACAGTCTAGAAACCTGTGTAGGATACTTTTTCCAAAGAAGTGCACATGCTACACATGACTTCCCAAAGAAGAGCACATGCTACATATGACTGTGAATCCTCTTCACTTGGTTCACTATTTTGGAAGGAAACGGCATGCATGAACATATTTCATGGAAACGTAAAACAAGTGTGATTTCCTCCTGTACACAAAGGGTTACAATATGGAAACTTCAGCTCGGTACTTATCCTAAAGAAGTGAACTTGCAACATTTAACTCAGAGTCCTCCTCACTTGGTCCACTATTTTGGAAAATCATGGCCTGTGTGAATATTTTTTATGCCAATGTCACAAAACAAGTATGATCTTCTCCTGAACACAAAGTGTAACACTATAGAAATTTCTGTAGGATACTTATCTCTCAGAAGTGTACCACCAAACTTTGACTCTCAGTCCTCCTCACTTGGTTCACTATTTTGGAATATCAAGGCCTGCATGAACATATTCCATGAAAACGTCAAAAAACCTGTGTGAATTTCTCCTGAATGTAAAAAGTTACAACGTATGAACATCTACAAGATTCTTATCACTGAGAAGAGAAAGTGAACCATGTTAATTTCATGCGTCCTCGCTTGACAACTATTTTCAAGCTCATTACAAGCCTGAAAATAGTTGGTAGAATAAGCACAAAACAAATATTGTTTTATCCAGAATGCAAAGTTTTACAGGCTAGAAACCTGTGTAGGATACTTATCCCAAAGAAGTGCACATGCTACACATGACTTCCCAAAGAAGTGCACATGCTACATATGACTGTGAGTCCTCTTCACTTGGTTCACTACTATGGAAGGGAATGACATGCTTGAACATGTGTCATGGAAATGTCATGAAACAAGTGTGATTTCCTCCTGAACACAAAGAGTTAAAGTATAGAAACTTCTGTTCGATACTTACCTTACAAAAGTGCATTTGCAATATTTTACTCATCGTCCTCCTCACTTGGTTCACTATTTGGTAAAATCATGGCTTGTGTGAACACGTACCATTCAAATGTCACAAAACAAGTATGACTTTCGCTTGAACACAAATGTTACAGTATAGGACCTTCTCTAGGATACTTATCCCTAAGAAGTGAAATTCCAACATTTGACTCTGGATCTTCCGCACTTGGTTCACTCTTTTGGAAAATCATGGCCTGCCTGAACACGTTATATGCAAATGTCGTAAAACTAGTATGATCTTCTACTGAACACAAAGTATAACACCATAGAATCTTCTGTAGGATACTTATCCTTAAGAAGTGCACCTCCAACATTTGACTCTCAGTCCTCCTCACTTGGTTTACTGTTTTGGAAAATCAAGGCCTGCATGAACATATTCCATGAAAAAGTCACAAAACCAGTGTGAATTTCTCCTGAACATAAAAAGTTACAACGCATGTACATCTACAGGATTCTTATCACTGAGAAGAGAATGTGAAACATGTGAATTTGACGCTTCCTCAGTTGGTCACCATTTTCAAGCTCATTACAAGCCTGAACATAGTTGGTAGAATCAGCAGAAAACAAATGTTGTTGTCTCCAGAATACAAAGTTTTACAGTCTAGAAACCTGTGTAGGATACTTATCCCATAAAAGTGCACATGCTACATATGACTGTGAGTCCTCTTCACTTGGTTCACGATTTTGGAAGGGAATGACATGCATGAACATGTTTAATGGAAACGTCGTACAACAAGTGTGATTTCCTCCTCAACACAAAGAGTTACAGTATAGAAACTTCTGTATGACACTTATCCTAAAGAAGTGCACTTGCAACATTTGACTCAGAGTCCTCCTCACTTGGTTCACTGTTTTGTAAGTTCAAGGCCTGCGAGAACATGTGCCATGCAAATGTCACAAATCAAGGATGATTTTTTCCTGAACACAAATGTTACAGTATACAAACTTCTGTAGGATACTTATCCCTAAGACGTGCACTTCCAGCATTTGATTGTGAATCCTCCTCACTTGGTTCACTATTTTGGAAATTCATGGCCTGCGTGAATATGTAAAATGAAAATGTTACAAAAAAAGGATGATTTTCTCCTGAATGTAAATTTTACAGTGTAGAAACTTCTGTAGGATACTTATCCCTACAAAGTGCACTTCCTACATTTGATTCTGAATCCTCCGCACTTGGTTCACTATTTTGGAAATCATCTCCCTCATGAATAGGTTCTATGTAAATGTCACAATATTAGTCTGATTTTCTGCAGAACACAAAGAGGTACAGTATCGAAACTTGTGTACGATTCTTACCACTAAGAAGTGCACTTCCAACATTTGAATCTGAATCCTCATCACTTGGTTCACTATTTTGGAAAATCAAACTCTGTGTGAATATGTTCCATGGAAACATTGCAAAACAAGTGTGATACTCTCCTGAACACAAAGAATTACAGTATAGAAACTTTTGTGGGATACTTACCTCTAAGAAGAGCACTTGCAACATTTGACTCTGACTTCCTTTCTCTTGGTTCACTATTTTGGAATATCATGGCTTGCGTGTAAATGTACCATTTACTGTCGCACAACAAGTGTGACTTTCTCCTGATTACAAAGAGTTACAGTATAGAAACTTTTGTAGGATACATATCCCAACGAAGTGCACTTGCAACATTTGACTCTGAGTCATCCTCAATTGGTTAATTATTTTGGAAAAATCATGGCCTGTTTCAACATGTTCCATGGAAATGTGGCACAACAACTCTTATTTGCTCTTGACCACAAAGAGTTACAATATAGGAACTTCCGTAGGATACTTAAAGGTAAGAAGTGCACGTGCAATATTTGACCATGAACCCTCCTCACTTGATTCACTATTTTGGAAAATCATGGCCTGCGTGAACATGTTATATGCAAATGTCGCAAAACAAGTGTGATCTTCTCCTGAACACAAAGTGTTACACTATAGAATCTTCTGTAGGATACTTATCCATAAGAAGTGCACTTCCAACATTTGACTCTCAGTCTTCCTCACTTGGTTCACTCTTTTGGATAAACAGGCCCTGTGTGAACATATTGCATGAAAACGTCACAAAACTGGTGTGATTTTCTCCTGAACATAAAAAGTTACAACATATGAACATCTACAGGATTCTTATCACTGAGAAGTGGAAGTGAAACATGTGAATTTGACGCATCCTCACTTGGTCACTATTTTCAAGCTCGTTAGAGGCCTGAACATAGTGGGTAGAATCAGCACAAAACGAATGTTGTTTTCTCCAGAACACAAAGTTTTACAGTCTAGAATCCTGTGTAGGATACTTATCCCATAGAAGTGCACATGCTACATATGACTAGGTTCACGATTTTGGAAGGGAATGACATGCATGAACATGTTTCATGGAAAAGTCGTACAACAAGTGTGATTTCCTCTTGAACACAAAGTTACAGTATAGAAACTTCTGTAGGACACATATCCTAAGGAAGTGCACTTGCCACATTTGACTCAGAGTCCTCCTCACTTTGTTCACTATTTTGGAAAATCATGGCCTGCGTGAACATGTGCCATGCAAATGTCACAAAACAAGTATGATTTTCTCCTGAATGCAAATGTTACAGTGTGCAAACTTCTGTAGGATACTTATCCCTAAAAGGTGCACTTGCACCATTTGACTCTGAATCCTTCTCACTTGGTTCACTATTTTGGAAATTCATGGCCTACAAGAACATGTGAAATGAAAATGTAACGAAACAAGTATGAGTTTCTCCTGTATGTAAATGTTACAGTGTAGAATCTTCTGTAGGATACTTGTCCCTACGAAGTGCACTTCCTACATTTGATTCTGAATCCTCCGCACTTGGTTCGCTATTTTTGAAATCATCTCCTGCATGAATAGGTTCCATGGAAATGTCGCAAAACAAGTGTGATTTTCTGCAGAACACAAAGAGGTACAGTATCGAAACTTCTGTAGGATACATGCCACTAAGAAGTGCACTTCCAACATTTGACTTTGAGATCTCCTCACTTGGTTCACTATTTTGGAAAATCAAAGCCTGTGTTAACATGTTCCATGGAAACATTGAAAACAAGTTTGATACTCTCCTGAACACAAAGAATTACAGTATAGAAACTTTTGTGGGATACTTACCGCTAAGAAGAGCACTTGCAACATTTGACTCTGAGTCCTTCTCTTGGTTCACTGTTTTGGAATATCATGGCTTGCGTGTAAAAGTTCCATTGAGTGTCGCACAACAAGTATAACTTTCTCCTGATCACAAAGAGTTATAGGATAGAAACTTCTGTAGGATACATATCACAACGAAGTGCACTTGCAACATTTGACTCTAAGTCATCCTCACTTGGTTAACTATTTTGGAACAATCATGGCCTGCTTCAACATGTTCCATGGACATGTGGCACAACAACTGTTATTTTTACCTGAACACAAAGAGTTACTGTATAGGAACTTCCATAGGATACTTACCAGTAAGAAGTGCATATGCAATATTTGACCCTGAAACCTCCTCACTTGGTTCACCATTTTGGAAAATCATGGCCTGCATGAACATGTTATATGCAAATGTCGCAAAACAAGTGTGAACTTCTCCTGAACACAAAGTGTTACAGTATAGAATCTTCTGTAGGATACTTATCCCTAAGAAGTACAATTCCAACATTTGACTCTCAGTCTTCCTCACCTGGTTCACTCTTTTGGAAAAACAAGGCTTGCTTGAACATATTCCATGAAAACTTCACAAAACCAGTGTGATTTTCTCCTGAACATAAAAAGTTACAATGTATGAACATCTACAGGATTCTTATCACTGAAAAGTAGAAGTGAAACATGTGAATTTGACGCTTCCTCACTTGGTCACTATTTTCAAGCTCATTACAAGCCTGAACATAGTGGGTAGAATCAGCAAAAAACGAATGTTGTTTTCTCCAGAATACAAAATTTTACAGTCTAGAAACCTGTGTAGGACACTTATACCAAAGAAGTGCACATGCTATATATGACTGTCAGTACTATTCACTTGGTTCACGATTTTGGAAGGGAATACATGCCTGAACATGTTTTATGGAAATGTCGTACAACAAGTGTGATTTCCTCCTGAACACAAAGAGTTACAGTACAGAAACTTCTGTACGATACTTATCATAAAGAAGTGCACTTGCAACATTTGACTCAGAGTCCTCCTCACTTGGTTCACTATTTTGGATAATCTTGGCCTGTGTGAACATGTGCCATGCAAAATTTACAAAACAATTATGATTTTCTCCTGAACGCAAATGTTACAGTATACAAACTTCTGTAGGATACTTATCAATAAGAGGTGCACTTCCAGCATTTGATTCTGAATCCTCCGCACTTGGTTCACTATTTTGGAAATTCATGGCCTGCGTGAACATGTTCCATGCAAATGTCAAAAAACAAGGATGATTTTCTCCTGAACGCAAATGTTACAGTGTAGAAACTTCTGTAGGATACTTATTCCTACGAAGTGCACTTCCGACATTTGATTCTGAGTCCTCCGCACTTGGTTCACTATTTTGGAAATCATCTCCTGCATGAATAGGTTCCATGGAAATGTCACAAAACAGTTGTGATACTCTGCTAAACACAAAGAGGTACAGTATCGAAACTTTTGTGAGATACTTACCGCTAAGAAGAGCACTTGCAACACTTGACTTTGACTCCTTCTCTCTTGGGTCACTATTTTGGAATATCATTGCTTGTGTGTAAATGTACCATTCAGTGTCGCACAACAAGTGTGACTTTCTCCTGATCACAAAGAGTTACAGTATAGAAACTTCTGTAGGATACGTATCCCACCGAAGTGCACTTGCAACATTTGACTCTGAGTCATCCTCACTTGGTTAACTATTTTGGAAAAATCATGGCCTGCTTCAACATGTTCCATGAAAATGTGGCAAAAAAACTGTTATTTTCTCCTGAACACAAAGAGTTACTGCATAGGAACTTCCGTAGGATACTTACCGGGAAGAAGTGCACGTGCAATATTTGACTCTGAACCCTCCTCACTTGGTTCACTATTTTGGAAAATCATGACCTGCTTCAACATGTTCCATGGAAATGTTGCACAACAAGTGTGATCTTCTCCTGAACACAAAGATTTAAAGTATAGGAACTTCCGTAGTATACTTATCCCTAAGAAGTGCACTTCCAACATTTGATTCTCAGTCTTCCTCACTTGGTTCACTCTTTTGGAAAATCAAGGCATCCTTGAACATATTCCATGAAATCATCACAAAACAAGTGGGCTTTTCTCCTGAACATAAAAAGTTACATCGTATGAACATCTACAGGATTCTCATCACTGAGAAGTGGAAGTGAAACCTGTGAACTTGGCGCATCCTCACTTGGTCACTATTGTCAAGCTCATTACAGGCCTGAACATAGTTGGTAGAATCAGCACAAAATGAATGTTGTTTTCTCCAGAACACAAAGTTTTACAGCCTAGAAACTTGTGTAGGGTACTTATCCCAAAGAAGTGCACATGCTACATATGACTGTGAGTCCTCTTCACTTAATTCTCGATTTTGGAAGGGAATGACATGCGTGAACATGTTTCATGGAAATGTCGTACAACAAGTGTGATTTCCTCCTGAACACAAAAATTTACTGTATAGAAACTTCTGTATGACACTTATCCTAAAGAAGTGCACTTGCAACATTTGACTCAGAGTCCTCCTCACTTGGTTCACTATTTTGGAAAATCATAGCCTGGATGAACATGTTCCATGGAAACATTGCAAACAAGTGTGATACTCTCCTGAAAACAAAGAGTTACAGTATAGAAACTTCTGTACAACACTTATCCTAAAGAAATGCACTTCCAGCATTTGACTCAGAGTTCTGCTCACTTGGTTCACTATATTCGAAATTCATGGCCTGTGTGAAAATGTTCCATGCAAATGTCACAAAACAAGGATGATTTTCTCCTGAACGCAAAAGTTACAGTGTACAAACTTTTGTGAGATACTTACCTCTAAGAAGAGCACTTGCAACATTTGAGTCTGAGTCCTTCTCTCTTGGTTCACTATTTTGATATATCATGGCTTGCGTGTAAATGTACCATTGACTGTCGCATAACAAGTGTGATTTCCTCCTGAACACAAAGAGTTACAGTATAGAAACTTCTGTACAACACTTTTCCTAAAGAAGTGCACTTGCAACATTTGAGTCAGAGTCCTCCTCACTTGGTGCACTATTTTGGAAAATCATGGCCTGCGTGAACATATGCCATGCAAATATCACAAAACAAGTATGATTTTCTCCTGAACGCAAATGTTACAGTATACAAACTTCTGTAGGATACTTATCCCTAACAGGTGCACTTCCAGCATTTGACTATGAATCCTCCTCAGTTGGATCACCATTTTGGAAATTCATGGCCTGCGTGAACATGTGCCATGCAAATGTCACAAAACAAGGATTATTTTCTCCTAAACGCAAATGTTACAGTGTAGAAACTTCTGTAGGATATTTATCCCTACGAAGTGCACTTCCAACATTTGATTCTGAGTCCTCCTCACTTGGTTCACTATTTTGGAAAATCATAGCCTGCATGAACATTTTCCAGGGAAATATTGCAAAACAAGTGTGATACTCTCCTGAACCCAAAGAATTACAGTATAGAAACTTTTGTGGGATACTTACCACTAAGAAGAGCACTTCCAACATTTGACTCTGAGTCCTTCTCTCTTGGTTCACTATTTTTGAATATCATGGCTTGCGTGTAAATGTACCATTGTCACACAACAAGTGTGACTTTGTACTGATCACAGAGTTACAGTATAGAAACATCTGTAGGATACGTATCCCAATGAAGTGCACTTGCAACATGTGACTCTGAGTCACCCTCACTTGGTTAACTATTTTGTAAAAATCATGGCCTGCTTTAACATGTTCCATGGAAATGTGGCACAACAACTGTTATTTTCTCTTGAACACAGAGTTACAGTATAGGAACTTCCATAGGATACTTACCAGTAAGAAGTGCACGTGCAATATTTGACTCTGAAACTTCCTCACTTGGATCACTAATTTGGAAAATCATGGCCTGCGTGAACATGTTATATGCAAATGTCGCAAAACAAGTATGATCTTCTCCAGAACACAAAGTGTTACAGTATAGAATCTTCTGTAGGATACTTATCCCTAAGAAGTGCACTTCCAACATTTGACTCTCAGTCTTCCTCACTTGGTTCACTCCTTTGGGAAATCAAGCCCTGCGTGAACATATTCCATGAAAACGTCACAAAACCAGTGTGATTTTCTCCTTAACATAAAAAGTTATAACGTAAGAACAACTACAGGATTCTTATCACTGAGAAGTGAAAGTGAAAGATGTGAATTTGACGCTTCCTCACTTGATCACTATTTTCAAGCTCATTACAGGCCTGAACATAGTTGGTAGAATCAGCACAAAACGAATGTTGTTTTCTCCAGAACACAAAGTTTTACAGTCTAGAAACCTGTGTAGGATACTTATCCCAAAGAAGTGCACATGCTGCATATGACTGTGAGTCCTCTTCACTTGATTCATGATTTTGGAAGGGAATGACATGCGTGAACATGTTTCATGGAAACATTGTACAACAATTTGATTTTCTCCTGAACACAAAGAGTTACAGTATAGAAACTTCTGTATGACACTTACCCTAAAGGTGTACACTTGCGACATTTGACTCAGAGTCCTCCTCACTTGGTTCGCTATTTTGGAAAATCATGGCCTGTGTGAACATGTGCAATGCAAATGTCACAAAACACAGATGATTTTCTCCTGAACGCAAATGTTACAGCATACAAACTTCTGTGTGATACTTATCCCTAAGAGGTGCACTTCCAGCTTTTGACTCTGAATCCTCCTCACTTCGTTCACTTTTTTGGAAGTTCATGGCCTGCGTGAACATGTCCCACGCAAATGTTACAAAAGAAGGATGATTTTCTCCTGAATGCAAATGTTAGAGTGTAGAAATATCTCTAGGATTCTTATCCCTACAAAGTGCATTTCCTACATTTGATTCTGAATCTTCCGCACATAGTTCACTATTTTGGAAATCATCTCCTGCATGAATAGGTTCCATGGAACTGTCGCAAAACAAGTGTGCTTTTCTGCAGAACACAAAGAGGTACAGTATCAAGACTTCTGTAGGATACTTACCACTAAGAAGTGTACTTCCAACATTTGACTCTGAGTCCTCCTCACTTGGTTCACTATTTTGGAAAATCATAGCCTGCATGAACATGTTCCATGGAAACATTGCAAAAAAAGTGTGATACTCACCTGAACATAAAGAATTACAGTATAGAAACTTTTGTGGGATATTTACCGCTAAGAAGAGCACTTGCAACATTTGACTCTGAGTGCTTCTCTCTTGGTTCACTATTTTGGATTATCATGGCTTGCGTGTAAATGTACCATTGACTGTCGCACAACAAGTGTGACTTTCACCTGATCACAAAGAGTTACAGTATAGAAACTTCTGTAGGATACGTATCCCAACAAAGTGAACTTGCAACATTTGACTCTGAGTCATCCTCATTTGGTTAACTATTTTGGAAAAATCATGGCCTGCTTCAACATGTTCCATGGAAATGTGGCACAAAAACTGTTATTTTCTCCTGAACACAAAGAGTTATAGTATAAGAACTACCATAGGATACTTACCGGTAAGAAGTGCAATCCCCATTCGGGCCCCGCCCACCAGGACCCCAGGTCAGCCCACAGGGACCCTGCTCCGACTCCCACCATCCAGCCGGAGCCGCACACTGGGGCCGAGGAATGAGGAGGACCTCCCCCTGCGCCCGGGCCCAGCCACAGCTACCCTCGGGTTAAATAGCTCCAAGCGGACGCGCCCATCCTCCCTTTACACCCCACCCCGCTCCGCTGGTCAGGACGCGCATGCGTGGTCTAGCCCGGCCTGACCCCGCGCCCTAGGTAAGTCTCCGCCCTCGTCTGCCCACCAGGACCCCAGGACAAATAATTCAGTTTAGTGAAATTGAGAGATCTTAAGAGTTAAAATGACAATGCCAAAGTCAAAGTGCAAATCCATGAGAAGCAACACTCAAGTAAACAAATTTCCCATTGAAGAAGTTAATCCCATAATGTTAGATTCCAACAAGAACAAACCCGTGGAAAAAGGCTAAGAAAGCCTCACCCAGGATAAGGTCTTTCAAAAATATGATCATTACCATGTTCAATACTATGAAAGAGGAAATCCGGGAGGAATTACATAATCAAATCAATCGCTTTGAAGAGGAACACAACAGACATCTGGAGGAGTTGAGAAAAACAGTGCAAGAAACAAAAAGTGGCATAGAGCAGTTAAAACAAACTCAAGCAGAGTTTAAAACTGAGCTAAAAGACAAGTTATCTTCAACCAAGAACGCCACAGAGAGTCTTATCAACAGAACTAACGAAGCAGAAAACAGAATTTCAGACCTTGAAGATAAAGTGGGAGTACTAACCAGCTCAATGGAAGAGGTGGTTAAAGCTAAAAAGATACTTGAGAGAAATATCCAAGAGATATGGGACACCCTGAAGAAGCCTCACATGCGTATTCATGGAATACCAGAGCAAGAATCTCAAAATACCACCCCTAAGGAAATTTTTCAAATGATCATCAAGGAAAACTTTCCTCATCTAAAAAAAGACAGGCCCATCCATATACAAGAGGCATTCCGCACCCCAAACAGATATGACCAAAATAGAAGCACGCCGCGGCAAATAATAGTTAAAACACTCCACATTCAAGATAAAGAACTGGTGCTGAGAGCTTCAAGGGAGAAAAAACAAGTCACTTTTAAAGGTAAACCTATAAAAATAACAAATGACTTCTCTGTCGAAACAGTACAAGCAAGAAGAGCTTGGCGAGACATACTTCAAGTATTGAATGAGCAAAAATGTCAACCCAGGCTGATTTACCCTGGAAAACTATCTGTCATGATCGAGGGAGAAAGAAAAATTTTCCAGCACAAGGACAACTTTAAGGGATACATGGCCACCAAACCAGGCCTGCAAAAACTGCTAGAAATGATACTCAAGCGTGAAGAAAAAAACAGGCATATCCAGGAGAACAGAAGGCAAATATAACACCATTAAAAGCGAAGCAATATACTTATAAAAGCTACTAAACATAATAAATGTCTGGAATTAATAGTTTCTTCATTATAACACTAAATGTTAATGGACTTAATTCACCAATCAAGAGACACAGATTACAAACTTGGATTAAAAAATCACAATCCATCAATCTGCTGCCTGCAAGAAACCCATCTCACCACAAAAGATAGGCACGCTCTAAAAATAAAAGGCTGGTCAACAATTCTTCAAGCAAATGAAAGCAGAAAACAGGCAGGGGTAGCCATTATGCTATCAGACAAAGTGGATTTCAAACCAAAGAAAATTATAAGAGACACGGATGGATACTACATTTTAGTCAGAGGTACAATTCACCAGGAAGATTTCACAATACTGAACATATATGCACCCAAAACGGGCCCTCCACATTCATTAAGAAAACCCTACAGCGTCTAAAGCAAGAAATCAACCCCCAAACGATAATTCTTGGGGACTTCAACACCGCCCTCTCAACATGGGATAGATCAACAGGTCAAAAGCTTAACAGAGACACTTTGGAACTTAATCAAACCCTGAAAGAAATGGACCTTACAGATCTCTATCGAACTTTTCACCTACGCACCAAAGAATACACATTTTTCTCAGCAGCACATGGAACCTTCTCCAAAATAGATCACATATTGGACCACAAAATGAATCTACACATATACAAGAAAGTTGAAATTCTAACCTGTGCCCTATCAGACCACCACGGCCTAAAGCTGGACATCCACAACAACACAACAAACAAGAGAAAATACACTAACTCCTGGAAACTTAACACTATGATGCTGAATGAGAACTGGATTCAGGAAGAAATTAAAAAGGAAATTCAAGATTTCCTGAAAGTGAATGATAACGAAAATACAACTTACCAAAATCTCTGGGACACAATGAAAGCTGTTCTAAGAGGTAAGTTCATAGCTCTTAATGCCTACGTCAGAAAAATGGAAACATCAGAAATAAACAACTTAACAATGCAGCTTAAAGCTTTAGAGAAACTAGAGCAATCTGATCCCAAAAGCAGTAGAAGAGAGGAGATTAGCAAAATAAGGGGAGAAATATCTGAAATCGAGATTAAGAAAACGATAGAAAAAATCAACCAATCAAAAAGCTGGTTCTTTGAAAAAATCAACAAGATTGATACACCACTAGCTAAACTAACCAAAAGCAAGAGAGAGAAAACCCAAATTAACAAAATTAGAAATGAACATGCAGTTAGCACTACTGATACCCAAGAAATCCAGAGAATTATAACATCATATTTCAAAAACTTATACTCTGTGAAGTTTGACAACACAAAAGAGATGGATGAATTTCTAAGTAAACACAACTTACCTAAATTGAATCAGAAGTTGTGAATTATTAAAATAGTCCTATAACATATAAGGAAATTGAGGAAGCAATCTTGAATCTTCCCACCAAAAAATGTCCTGGACCAGATGGATTCAGCACAGAGTTCTACCAGACATTTAAGGAGTTAATAACACCAATACTCCTTAAACTGTTCCATCAAATAGCAAAGGAAGGAACACTACCAAATTCCTTCTATGAAGCTAATATCGTTTTAGTCCCAAAACCTGATAAAGATTCACTTAAAAAAGAAAACTATAGGCTGATCTCCCTGATGAACACAGACGCAAAAATTCTCAACAAAGTCTTAGCAAATCGGATTCAAAAATATATTAAAAAGATCATTCGCGGGGACCAAGTAGGCTTCATCTCCAGCACACAAGTTTGGTTCAACATACGCAAATCAATAAATGTAATTCATCATGTAAACCAGTCCAAAGTCCAAGACCACATGATACTCTCGATAGATGCAGAAAAAGCTTTTGACAAGATCCAACAGCCTTTTATGATCAAAACGCTAGAGACAGTAGGAATGGAAGGAACCTTAATCAATATAATAAAAGCTATATACAACAAGCCCACAACAAGGATTATGCTCAATGGGGAACAATTGGAATCATTCCCACTTTGATCAGAAACTAGACAAGGCTGTCCACTCTCACCACTTCTATTCAATATTGTACTTGAAGTCTTAGCTGAAGCCATGAGACAAGAAAGGGACATAAGAGGGATTCAAATCGGCAAGGAAGAAGTCAAGCTATCCCTATTTGCTGATGACATGCTCTTATACCTGAGTGATCCCAAAAACTCCACCAGGAAGTTCCTGGAACTAATTGAGAAGTTCAGTAGGGTGGCACGATACAAAATAAATGTGCAAAAATCAGAGGTCTTCCTATATGCCCAGAATGAAAGAAGTGAAAATGCCTTGAGAGAAACAATACCATTTACTATAGGCCCTAAAAAAATGAAATACCTTGGTATAAACCTAACTAAGGAGGTAAAAGACCTTTACAATGAAAACTTTAAAACCCTAAAGAAAGAAATAGCAGAAGACACCAGAAGGTGGAAAGACCTCCCTTGTTCCTGGATTGGCAGGATCAACATCATAAAAATGACCATCTTACCAAAGGCAATATACAGATTCAATGCTATACCAATCAAAATCCCAAAGCAATTCTTCAAAGAAGTCGACCAAAGAATCTCAAAGTTCATATGGAGGCCCAAAAGACCCAGGATAGTAAAAACAATCCTGAGTAACAAAAACACAGCTGGAGGTATTACCATACCAAACCTAAGTCTATACTACAAATCTATAGTTATAAAGACAGCCTGGTACTGGCTTCAAAATAGACTCAGAGATCAATGGATAAGGATGGAAGACCCAGATATAAGCCCACAAAGTTACAGCCATTTGGTCTTTGACAATGGGGCCCAAAGAATCCAATGGAAAAAGAACAGCATCTTCAACAAATGGTGCTGGCAAAACTGGATCTCCACATGCAGAAGATTAAAGCTGGACCCGTACTTGTCACCATGTACAAGAGTTAATTCCAAATGGATCAAGGACCTTGATATCAGGCCAGAGACTATAAAAGCCATAGTTGAAAGGATAGGGAACCCCCTTGAGCTGATTGGGCTAGGCCAACATTTCCTAAACAGACATTCAATGGCACAGTCATTGCTACCAACTCTCAACAGTTGGGATCTTGTGAAATTAAAGAGCTTCTGTTTAGATAAAGAGATTGTCACACGAGCTCAAAGGCAACCCACAGAATGGGAGAAAATCTTCACTAACCACACATCTGAGAGAACTCTGCTGTCCAGAGAGCACAAAGAACTTACAAGACTAAACACCAAGGAAACCAATGGCCTAATTAAAAAATGGGCCCTGGAACTTCAAAGAAACTTTACCAGGGATGAAATTAAAATGTCTAACAAATATCTGAAAAAATGTTCCACTTCCTTCGCCATCAGGGAAATGCAAATCAAAACTTCCCTGAGATATCATCTCACCCCAGTCAGGATGGCAAAAATCCACAATACAAACAACGACAAATGCAGGAGAGGATGTGAAGAGAGGGGAACTCTCCTACATTGTTGGTGGGAATGCAGGCTCATACAGCCACTCTGGCGAGCCATCTGTAGATTCTTAAAGAAATTAAAGATTGAAATGCCATATGCCCCTGCTATTCCGCTTTTGGGAATAACGCCCCATACAGCAGAGGTTCACCTCGATAGCACAAGCACGACCATGTTCATAGCATCACTGTTTACAATAGCAAAGTCATGGAATCAGCACAAATGTCCCACAGTTGACGAGTGGATAAGGAAACTGTTGTACATCTATACAATGGAGTACTACTCAGCCATCAAAAATGATGAATTACTGGAATTTGCCGGGAAATGGATGTCATTAGAAACAATTATATTAAGTACAGTATCCCAGACCCAGAAAATTAAGCGCCGTATGTACTCCCTAATAGGTGGCTCCTAGTACCAAACCCGCCCAGCCCACCAAGAGACAGTAATTGCAAGGATTATGAACAGGAGGGATGGGGTAGGAGGGCCACACCAGAAACAAGGAGAGAAGGGACCATGTTACAGCAGGGAAAATTAGCCTCCACCAAGGACCCAAATAAGTACTGAGACATCTGATTAAGTTCACAGACTTTTGATCCTGATCATTTACTACTGAGGGCGTGTGATCTCATCAGAAGAGGAGGGCATATAGTCTGGCAGATAAAAAGTAACCATTTTGGAAATGGGTGAAAGAACCCTCCCTTAGTATGGTTTCCCACTTTCTTTACATCTACCTTTGAATGTGCTTTTATCAAAAGACTCTAACAGCTTTTTGTCTCTGGCCAGGGGGTGACCTACAATGCCCACCAGGATGGAGTGAAGGGCATTGCAGGAGCAGCAAAACTGCAAAAGAAAATCAACAAACCACAATCCAGAACTCCAGAGACTCTATATCAACCACCTAGAACTAGGCCAGCTTAGTCTCTCCCCATCTTGAAGCTCAGGGAAATTTGCGGAAGAGGGGGTGGTAAGAGTGTAAGAGCATAAGGATGGAAGGAGCAATGATTTATAAGATACTCTATACTAGTTAGGGCTGAAGCAATCATAATTGGACTTTACTTGCCCTGCGCATTGTCCAAAACACTGTTGACCTCACAAAGTCTAGCATCTGCTAAAGGCACCAAGAGCCTTGGAGGTAAAGGATTGGCAGCCACAGCAGTCTTCCTATACCTAAGGGGAACACGGGAAAGGGTTCAGGGAAAGGCCACTGGGTCCTTGTACGTCATCGGAGAGGAGGGCCCAGAGGAAAATCAGACATGCACAAGAAAGGATTCTCTGGGAATTGGGGTGGGAGGCACTGGGGGATGGGGAGGGAAACGGGTGCGGAGGAGGAGCAGGGGATACGGGGGGAGGAGGAGGAAGGGAGGGAACTGGTGTACCTAATAAGTTTGTATGAGCTGAATTAAAAAAAAAAAAGAAACAATGGGGGGAGGGGGGCAGCAAGACAACTCAGCAGTTAAGGTGCCTGTGTGCAACCTGGTGACCTGAGTTCGATCTCTGGAGACATATGGCAGAAGGAAAGAACTGAGTTCTGAAAGTTGTCCCTTGACCTCACCCATGCCTTGGCTCACACAAGACTCTCTCTCTTTCTCTTTCTCTCTTTCTCTCTCTCTCTCTTTACTCTATAGTCTCTGTATCCATCTGTTGAATAAATAACTAAAATATTAAAAAGAACGGAAGCCTGAAAAAAAAAAAGAAGTGCACATGCAATATTTGACTCTGAACCCTCCTCACTTGGTTCACTATTTTGGAAAATCATGGCCTGTGTGAACATGTTATATGCAAGTGTCGCAAAATAAGTGTGATCTTCTCCTGAACACAAAGTGTTACAGTATAGAATCTTCTGTAGGATACTTATCCCTAAGAAGTGCAATTCCAACATTTAACTCTCAGTCTTCCTCACTTGGTTCACTCTTTTGGAAAATCAAGGCCTGCGTGAACATATTTCATGAAAACGTCACAAAACCAATGTGATTTTCTCCTGAACCTAAAAAGTAACAACGTATGAACATCTACAGGATTCTTATCACTGAGAAATGAAAGTGAAACATGTGAATTTGACACTTCCTCACTTGGTCACTATTTTCAAGCTCATTACAGGTCTGAACATAGTTGGTACAATCAGCGCATAACGAATGTTGTTTTGTCCAGAACACAAAGTTTTACAGTCTAGAAACCTGTGTAGGATACTTATGCCAAAGTACTGCACATGCTACACATGACTGTAGTCCTCTTCATTTGGTTCACGATTTTGGAAGGGAATGACATGCATGAACATGTTTCATGGAAACGTCATACAACAAGTGTAATTTCCTCCTGAACACAAAGAGTTACAGCATAGAAACTTCTGTACGGCACTTATCCTAAAGAAGTGCACTTTCAACATTTGACTCAGATTTCTCCTCAGTTGGTGCACTATTTTGGAAAGTCATGACCTGCGTAAACATGTTCCATGCAAATGTCACAAAACAAGGATGATTTCTCCTGCACGCAAATGTTACAGTGTAGAAACATCTCTAGGATACCTATCCCCAAAAAGTGCACTTCCTACATTTGATTCTGAATCCTCCGCACATGATTCACTATTTTGGAAATCATCTCCTGCATGAAGAGGTCCCATGGAATTGTCACAAAACAAGTGTGATTTACTGCAGAACACAAAGAGGTACAGTATCGAAACTTCTGTAGGATACTTACCACTAAGACGTGCACTTCCAACATTTGACTCTGAGTTGTCCTCACTTGGTTCACTATTTTGGAAAATCGTATCCTCCGTGAACATGTTCCATGGAAACGATGCAAAATAAGTGTGATACTCCCCTGAAAATAAAGAATTACAGTATCGAAACTTTTGTGGGATATTTACCGCTATGAAGAGCACTTGCAATATTTGAATCTGTGTCCTTCTCTCTTGGTCCACTATTTTGGAATATCATGACTTCCGTGTAAATGGACCATTGACTGTTGCACAACAAGTTTGACTTTTTCCTGATCACAAAGAGTTACAGTATAGAAACTTCTGTAGGATACGTATCCCAAGGAAGTGTACTTGCATTATTTGACTCTGAGTGATCCTAACTTGATCAACAATTTTGGAGAAATCATGGCCTGCTTCAACATGTTCCATGGAAATGTGGCACAACAACTGTTCTTTTCTCCTGAACACAAAGAGTTACATTATAGGAACTTCCGTAAGATACTTACCGGTAAGAAGTGCACGTGCAATATGTGACTCTGAACCCTCCTCACTTGGTTCACTATTTTGGAAAATCATGGCCTGTGTGAAAATGTTATATGCAAATGTCGCAAAACAAGTGTGATCTTCTCCTGAAGACAAAGAGTTACAGTATAGAATCTTCTGTAGGATACTTATCCCTAAGGAGTGCACTTCCAACATTTGACTCTCAGTCTTCCTCACTTGGTTCACTCTTTTGGAAAATCAAGGCCTGCGTGAACATATTCCATGAAAAGGTCACAAAACCAGTGTGAGTTTCTCCTGACCATAAAAAGTTACAACGTATGAACATCTACAGGATTCTTATCACTGAGAAGTGAAAGAGAAACATGTGAATTTGACGGTTCCTCACTTGGTCACTATTTTCAAGCTCATTACAGGCCTGAACCTAGTAGGTAGAATCAGCACAAAACGAATGTTGTTTTCTCCAGAACACAAAGTTTTACACTCTAGAAACCTGTGTGGGATACTTATCCCAAAGAACTGCACATGCTACATATGACTGTGAGTCCTCTTCACTTGGTTCATGGAAATGTCCTACAACAAGTGTGATTTCCTCCTGAACACAAAGAGTTACAGTATAGAAACTTCTGTATGACACTTATCCTAAAGAAGTGAACTTGCAACATTTGTCTCAGAGTCTTCCTCACTTGGTTCACTATTTTGGAATATCATGGCCTGTGTGAACATGTGCCATGCAAATGTCACAAAACAAGTATGATTTTCTCCTGAACACAAATGTTACAGTATACAAACTTCTGTAGGATACTTATCCCTAAGAGGTGAACTTCCAGCATTTGACTCTTACTCCTCCGCCCTTGGTTCACTATTTTGGAAATTCATGGCCTGCGTGAACATGTTCAATTCAAATGTCACAAAACAAGGATGATTTTCTCCTGAACGCAAATGTTACAGTGTACAAACTTCTGTAGGATACATATCCCTACGAAATGCACTTCCTACATTTGATTCTGAATTCTCCACACTTGGTTCACATTTTTGGAAATCATCTCCTGCATGAATAGTTTCCATGGAAACGTCACAAAACAAGTGTGATACTCTCCTGAAGACAAAGAATTACAGTATACAAAGTTTTGTAGGATACTTACCGCTAAGAACAGCACTTGCAACATTTGACTCTGAGTCCTTCTCTCTTGGTTCACTATTTTGGAATATCATGGCTTGCGTGTAAATGTTCCAGTGACTGTCGCACAACAAGTGTGACTTTCTCCTGATCACAAAGATTTACAGTATAGAAACCTCTGTAGGATACGTATCCCAACGAAGTGCACTTACAACATTCGACTCTGAGTCATTCTCACTTGGTTAACTATTTTGGAAAAACCATGGCCTGCTTCAACATGTTCCATGGAAATGTGGCACAAAAACTGTTATTTTCTCCTGAACACAAAGAGTTACAGTATAGGAACTTCCGAAGGATACTTACCAGTAAGAAGTGCACGTGGAGTATTTGACTCTGAACCCTCCTCACTTGGTTCACTATTTTGGAAAATCATGGCTTGCTTGAACATGTTATATGCAAATGTCGCAAAAAAAGTGTGATCTTCTCCAGAACACAAAGTGTTACAGTATAGAATCTTTTGTAGGCTACTTATCCCTAAGAAGTGCACTTCCAACATTTGACTCTCAGTATTCCTCACTTGGTTCACTCTTTTGGAAAATCAAGGCCTGCGTGAGCATATTCCATGAAAACGTCACAAAACCAGTGTGATTTTCTCCTGAACATAAAAATTTACAATGTATGAACATCTACAGGATTCTTATCACTGAGAAGTGAATGTGAAACATGTGAATTTGACACTTCCTCACTTGTTCACTATTTTCAAGCTCAATACAGGCCTGAACATAGTGGGTAGAATCAGCACAAACCGAATGTTGTCTTCTCCAGAACACAAAGTTTTACAATCTAGAAACAAGTGTAGGATACTTATCCTAAAGAAGTGCACATGCTACATATGACTGTAAGTCCTCTTCACTTGGTTCACGATTTTGGAAGGGAATGACATGCTTGAACATGGTTCATGGAAACGTCGTACAAGTGTGATTTCCTCCTGAACACAAAGAGTTACAGTATAGAAACTTCTGTACGACACATCCTAAAAAGTGCACTTCCAACATTTGACTCAGAGACCTCCTCACTTGGTTCAGTATTTTGGAAAATCATGGCCTGTGTTAACATGTGCCATGCAAATGTCACAAATCAAGGATGATTTTCTCCTGATCGCAAATGTTACAGTATACAAACTTCTGTAGGATACTTATCCCTAAGAGGTGCACTTCAGCATTTGACTCAGAGTCCTGCTCACTTGGTTCACTATTTTGGAAATTCATGGCCTGCGTGAACATATTCCATGCAAATGTCAAGAAACAAGGAAGATTTTCTCCTGAACGCAAACGTTACAGTGTAGAAACGTCTCTAGGATACTTATCCCTACAAAGTGAACTTCCTACATTTGATTCTGAATCCTCCGCACTTGGTTCACCATTTTGGAAATCATCTTCTGCATGAATAGGTTCCATGGAACTGTCGAAAAACAAGTGTGCTTTTCTGCAGAACACAAAGAAATACAGTATCGAAACTTCTGTAGGATACTTACCACTAAGAAGTGTACTTCCAACATTTGACTCTGAGTCCTCCTCACTTGGTTCACTATTTTGGAAAATCATAGCCTGCGTGAACATGTTCCATGGAAACATTACAAATCAAATGTGATACTCTCCTGAACACAAAGAATTACAGTATAGAAACTTGTGGGATTCTACCACTAAGAAGAGCACTTGCAATATTTGACTCTGAGTCCTTCTCTCTTGGTTCACTATTTTGGATTATCATGGCTTGCGTGTAAATGTACCATTGACTGAAGCACAACAAGTGTGATTTTCTCCTGATCACAAAGAATTACAGTATAGAAACCTCTGTAGGAGACATTACCCAACAAAGTGCACTTGCAACATTTGACCCTGAGTCATCCTCACTTTGTTAACATTTTGGAAAATCATGGCCTGCCTCAACGTGTTCCACGGAAATGTGGCACAACAACTGTTATTTTCTCCTGATCACAAAGAGTTACAGTATAGGAACTTCGATAGGATACTTACCGGTAAGAAGTGCACGTGCAATATGTGACTCTGAACCCTCCTCATTTCGTTCACTATTTTGGAAAATCATGGCCTGTGTGAACATGTTATATGCAAATGTCGCAAAACAAGTGTGATCTTCTCCTGAACACAAAGTGTTACAGTATAGAATCTTCTGTAGGATACTTATCCCTTAGATGTGCACTTCCAACATTTGAATCTCAGTGTTACTCACTTCGTTCACTCTTTTGGGAAATCAAGGCCTGCCTGAACATATTCCATGAAAACGTCCCAAAACCAGTGTGATTTTTTACTGAACATAAAAAGTTGCAACGTTTGAACATCTACAGGATTCTTATCACTGAGAAGTGAAAGTGAAACATGTTGTTTTGACGCTTCATCACTTGGTCACTATTTGCAAGCTCATTACAGGCCTGAACATAGTTGGTACAATCAGCGCATAACGAATGTTGTTTTCTCCAGAACACAAAGTTTTATAGACTAGAAACCTGTGTAGGATACTTATCCCAAAGACCTGCACATGCTACACATGACTGTGAGTCCTCTTCACTTGGTTCACGATTTTGGAAGGGAATGACATGCATGAACATGTTTCATGGAAAGTTCATACAAGAAGTGTAATTTCCTCCTGAACACAAAGAGTTACAGCATAGAAACTTCTGTACGACACTTATCCTAAAGAAGTGCACTTTCAACATTTGATTCAGATTTCTCCTCAGTTGGTGTACTATTTTGGAAAATCATGGCCTGCGTGAACATGTTCCATGCAAATGTCACAAAACAAGGATGATTTTCTGCTGAACGCAATTGTTACAGTGTAGAAACGTCTCTAGGATACCTATCCCCAAAAAGTGCACTTCCTACATTTGATTCTGAATCCTCCGCACATGATTCACCATTTTGGAAATCATCTCCTGCATGAAGAGGTCCCATGGAATTGTCACAAAACAAGTGTGATTTACTGCAGAACACAAAGAGGTACAGTATCGAAACTTCTGTAGGATACTTACCACTAAGACGTGCACTTCCAACATTTGACTCTGAGTCCTCCTCCCTTGGTTCACTATTTTGGAAAATCGTATCCTGCGTGAACATGTTCCATGGAAACGATACAAAATAATTGTGATACTCACCTGAACACAAAGAATTACAGTACTGAAACTTTTGTGGGATATTTACCGCTATGAAGAGCACTTGTAACATTTGACTCTGAGTCCTTCTCTCTTGGTTCACTGTTTTGGAATATCATGACTTGCGTGTAAATGTACCATTGACTGTCGCACAACAAGTGTGATTTTTTCCTGATCACAAAGAATTACAGTATAGAAACTTCTGTCGGATACATATCCCAACGAAGTGTACTTGCATTATTTGACTCTGAGTCATCCTCACTTGATTAACTATTTTGGAGAAATCATGGCCTGCGTGAACATGTTATATGCAAATGTCGCAAAACAAGTGTGATCATCTCCTGAACACAATGTGTTACAGTATAGAATCTTCTGTAGGATACTTATCCCTAAGAAGTGCACTTCCAACATTTGACTCTCAGTCTTCCTCACTTGGTTCACTCTTTTGGAAAATCAGGGCCTGCATGAGCATATTCCATGAAAACATCACAAAACCAGTGTGATTTTTTCCTGAACATAATAATTTACAACGTATGAACATCTACAGGATTCTTGTCACTGAGAAGTGAAAGGGAAACATGTGAATTTGATGCTTCCTCACTTGGTCACTATTTTCAAGCTCATTACAGGCCTGAACATAGTCGGTAGAATCAGCACAAATCGAATGTTGTTTTCTCCAGCACACAAAGTTTTACAGTCTAGAAACCTGTGTGGGATACTTATGCCAAAGAACTGCACATGCTACATATGACTGTGATTCCTTTTCACCTGGTTCACGATTATGGAATGGACTGAAGTGCAAGAACATGTTTCATGGAAATGTCCTACAACAAGTGTGATTTCCTCCTGAACACAAAGAGTTACAGTATAGAAACTTCTGTATGACACTTATCCTAAAGAAGTGAACTTGCAACATTTGACTCAGAGTCCTCCTCACTTGGTTCACTATTTTGGAATATCATGGCCTGCGTGAACATGTATCATGCAAATGTCACAAAACAAGTATGATTTTCTCCGGAACACAAATGTTGCAGTATACAAACTTCTGTAGAATACTTATCCCTAAGAGGTAAACTTCCAGCATTTGACTCTGACTCCTCTGCCCTTGGTTCACTATTTTGGAAATTCATGGCCTACGTAAACATGTTCAATTCAAATTTCATAAAACAAGGATGATTTTCTCCTGAATGCAAATGTTACAGTGTACAAACTTCTGGAGGATACATATCCCTATGAAATGCGCTTCCTACATTTGATTCTGAATTCTCCACACTTGGTTCACATTTTTGGAAATCATCTCCTGCATGAATAGGTTCCATGGAAACGTCGCAAAACAAGTGTGATACTCTCCTGAACACAAAGAATTACAGTATTAAAACTTTTGTGGGTACTTACCGCTAAGAAGAGCAGTTGCAACATTTGACTCTGAGTCCATTTCTCTTGGTTCACTATTTTGGAATATCATGGCTTGCATGTAAATGTTCCAGTGACTGTCCCACAACAAGTGTGACTTTCTCCTGATCACAAAGATTTACAGTATAGAAACTTCTGTAAGATACGTATCCTAACGAAGTGCACTTGCAACATTTGAATCTGAGTCATCCTCACTTTGTTAACTATTTTGGAAAAACTATGGCCTGCTTCAACATGTTCCATGGAAATGTGGCACAACAACTGTTATTTTCTCCTGAACACAAAGAGTTACAGTATAGGAACTTCCGAAGGATACTTACCGGTAAGAAGTGCACGTGGAATATTTGACCCTGAACCCTCCTCACTTGGTTCACTATTTTGGAAAATCATGGCCTGCGTGAACATGATATATGCAAATGTTTCAAAACAAGTGTGATCTTCTCCAGAACACAAAGTGTTACAGTATAGAATCTTCTGTAGGATACTTATCCCTACGAAGTGTACTTCCAACATTTGACTCTCAGTATTCCTCACTTGGTTCACTCTTTTGGAAAATCATGGCCTGCGTGAGCATATTCCATGAAAACGTCACAAAACCAGTGTGATTTTCTCCTGAACATAAAAATTTACAATGTATGAACATCTACAAGATTCTTATATCTGAGAAGTGAAAGCGAAACATGTGAATTTGACACTTCCTCACTTGTTCACTATTTTCAAGCTCATTACAGGCCTGAACATAGTCGGTAGAATCAGCACAAAACGAATGTTGTCTTCTCCAGAACACAATGTTTTATAGTCTAGAAACCTATGTAGGATACTTATCCCAAAGAAGTGCACATGCTACATATGACTGTGAGTCCTCTTCACTTGGTTCACGATTTTGGAAGGGAATGACATGCATGAACATGTTTCATGGAAACGTCGTACAACAAGTGTGATTTCCTCCTGAACACAAAGAGTTACACTATAGAAACTTCTGTACGACACATCCTAAAGAAGTGCACTTCCAACATTTGACTCAGAGACCTCCTCACTTGGTTCAGTATTTTGGAAAATCATGGCCTGTGTGAACATGTGCCATGCAAATGTCACATATCAAGTAAGATTTTCTCCTGAACGCAAATGTTACAGTATACAAACTTCTGTAGGATACTTCTCCCTAAGAGGTGCACTTCCAGCATTCGACTCTGAATCCTCCTCCCTTGGTTCACTATTTTGGATATTCATGGCCTGCTGAACATATTCCATGCAAATGTGAAGAAACAAGGATGATTTTCTCCTGAACGCAAATGTTACAGTGTAGAAACGTCTCTAGGATACTTATTCCTACAAAGTGCACTTCCTACATTTGATTCTGAATCCTCCGCACTTGGTTCACTATTTTGGAAATCATCTCCTACATGAATAGGTTCCATGGAACTGACGCAAAACAAGTGTGCTTTTCTGCAGAACACAAAGAGGTACAGTATCGAAACTTCTGTAGGACACTTACCACTAAGAAGTGTACTTCCAACATTTGACTCTGAGTCCTCCTCACTTGGTTCACTATTTTGGAAAATCATAGCCTGCGTGAACATGTTCCATTGAAACATTGTAAATCAATGTGATACTCTCCTGAACACAAAGAATTACAGTATAGAAACTTTTGTGTGATACCTACCGCTGAGAAGAGCACTTGCAACATTTGACTCTGAGTCCTTCTCTCTTGGTTCACTATTTTGGATTATCATGGCTTGCGTGTAAATGTACCATTGACTGTTGCACAACAAGTGTGCCTTTCCCTGATCACAAAGAGTTACAGTATAGAAACCTCTGTAGGATACATTACCCAACAAAGTGCACTTGCAACATTTGACTCTCAGTCTTCTTCACTTTGTTCACCATTATGGAAAATCAAGGTCTGCTTGAACATATTCCATGAAAACGTCAGAAAACCAGTGTGATTTTCTACTGAACATAAATAGTTACAACGTATGAACATCTACAGGATTCTTGTCACTGAGAAGTGAAAGTGAAACATGTGAATTTGACGCCTCCTCACTTGGTCACTATTTTCAAGCTCATTACAGGCCTGAACATAGTCGGTAGAATCAGCACAAATCGAATGTTGTTTTCTCCAGCACATAAAGTTTTACAGTCTAGAAACCTGTGTGGGATACTTCTCCCAAAGACCTGCACATGCTACATATGATTGTGAGTCCTGTTCACTTGGTTCACGATTTTGGAATGGACTGACGTGCATGAACATGTTTCATGGAAATGTCCTACAACAAGTGTGGTTTCCTCCTGAACACAAAGAGTTACACTATAGAAACTTCTGTATGACACTTATCCTAAAGAAGTGAACTTGCAACATTTGATTTAGAGTCCTCCTCACTTGGTTCACTATTTTGGAATATCATGGCCTGCGTGAACATGTGCCATGCAAATGTCACAAAACAAGTATGATTTTCTCCTGAACACAAATGTTGCAGTATACAAACTTCTGTAGGATACTTATCCCTAAGAGGTGAACTTCCAGCATTTGACTCTGACTCCTCCGCCCTTGGTTCACTATTTTGGAAATTCATGGCCTGCGTGAACATGTTCAATTCAAATGTCACAAAACAAGGATGATTTTCTCCTGAAAGCAAATGTGACAGTGTACAAACTTCTGGAGGATACATATCCCTACGAAATGCATTTCCTACATTTGATTCTGAATTCTCCACAATTTGTTCACATTTTTGGAAATCATCTCCTGCATGAATAGGTTCCATGGAAATGTCGCAAAACAAGTGTGATACTCTCCTGAACACAAAGAATTACAGTATAGAAACTTTTGTGTGATACTTACCGCTGAGAAGAGCACTTGCAACATCTGACTCTGAGTCCTTCTCTCTTGGTTCACTATTTTGGATTATCATGGCTTGCGTGTAAATGTACCATTGACTATTACACAATAAGTGTGACTTTTTCCTGATCACAAAGAGTTACAGTATAGAAATCTCTGTAGGATACGTTACCCAACAAAGTGCACTTGCAACATTTGACTCTCAGTCTTCCTCACTTGGTTCACCATTATGGAAAATCAAGGCCTGTTTGAACATATTCCATGAAAACGTCAGAAAACCAGTGTGATTTTCTCCGGAACATAAAAAGTTACAACGTATGAACATCTACAGGATTCTTATCACTGAGAAGTGGAGGTGATACATGTGAATTTGAAGCTTCCTCACTTGGTCAATATTTTCAAGCTCATTACAGGCCTGAACATAGTTGGTAGAATCAGCACAAAACAAATGTTGTTTTCACCAGAACACAAAGTTTTACAGTCTAGAAACCTGTGTAGGATACTTATCCCAAAGAAGAGCACAAGCTGCATATGACTGTGAGTCCTCTTCACTTGGTTCACGATTTTGGAAGGGAATGACATGCATGAACATGTTTCATGGAAACATCGTACAACAAGAGTGATTTCCTCCTGAACACAAAGAGTTACAATATGCAAACTTCTGTACGACACTTAGGCTAGAGAAGTGCATTTGCAACATTGGACTCCCAGTCCTCATCACTTGGCTCACTATTTTTGAAAATCATGGCCTGTGTCAACATGTGCCATGCAAATGTCACAAAACAAGTATGATTTTCTCCTGAATGCAAATGTTACAGTATACCAACTTGTGTAGGATACTTATCCCTAAGAGGTGCACTTTCAGCAATTGACTCTGAATCCTGCTCACCTGGTTCACTATTTTGGAAATTCATGACCTGCGTGAACATGATCCATGCAAATGTCCCAAAACAAGGATGATTTTCTCCTGAATGCAAATGTTACAGTGTAGAACCTTCACTAGGATACTTATCCCCAAGAAGTGCACTTCCTACGTTTGATTCTGAATCCTCTGCAGTTGCTTCACTATTTTGGAAATCATCTCTTGCATGAATAGGTTCCATGGAAACGTTGCAAAACAAGTGTGATTTTCTGCAGAACACAAAGAGGTACAGTATCGAAACTTCTGTATGATACTTACCACTAAGAAGTGCACTTCCAACATTTGACTCTGAGTCCTCTTCACTTGGTTCACTATTTTGGAAAATCATAGCCTGCCTGAACATGTTCTATGGAAACATTACAAAACAAGTGTGATACTCTCCTGAACACAAAGAATTACCATATAACAACTTTTGTGGGATACTTTCCCCTAAGAAGAGCACTTGCAACATTTGACTCTGAGTTCTTCTCTCTTGGTTCATTATTTTGGAATATCATGGCTTGCATGTAAATATTCCATTGACTGTCTCACAACAAATGTGACTTTCTCCTGATCACAAAGAGTTACAGTACAGAAACTTCTGTAGGATACGTGTCCCAACGAAGTGCACTTGCAACATTTGACTCTGAGTCATCCTCACTTGGTTAACTCTTTTGTAAATATCATGGCCTGCTTCAACATGTTCCATGGAAATGTGGCACAACAACTGTTATTTTCTTCTGAACACAAAGAGTTACAGTATAGGAACTTCCTTAGGATACTTACCAGTAAGAAATGCACGAGCAATATTTGACTCTGAACCCCCATCACTTGGTTCACTATTTTGGAAAATCATGGCCTGCATGAACATGTTATATGCAAATGTCGCAAAACCAGTGTGATCTTTTCCTGAACATAAAGTGTTGCAGTATAGAATCTTCTGTAGGATACTTATCCCTCAGATGTGCACTTCCAACATTTGAATCTCAGAATACCTCACTTGGTTCAGTCTTTTGGAAAATCAAGGCCTGCGTGAACATATTCCATGAAAACGTGACAAAACCAGTGTGATTTTCTCCTTAGCATAAAGAGTTACAACTTATGAACATCTACAGGATTCTTATCACTGAGAAGTGAAAGAGAAACATGTGAGTTTGACTTCTTCACTTGGTCACTATTTTCAAGCTCATTAGAAGCCTGTACATTGTTGGTAATATCAGCACAAAACGAATGTTGTTTTCTCCAGAACACAAAGTTTTACAGTCTAGAAACCTGTGTAGGATATTTATCCCAAAGAAGTGCACATGCTACATATAACTGTGAGTCCTCTTCACTTGGTTCACGATTTTGGAAGGGAATGACATGCATGAATATGTTTCATGTTAACGTTGTACAACAAGAGTGATTTCCTCCTAAACACAAAGAGTACAGTATAGAAACTTCTGTACGGCACTTATCCTAAAGAAGTGTACTTGCAACATTTGACTCAGAGTCCTCCTCACTCGGTTTACTATTTTGGAAAATAATGGCCTGTGTGAACATGTGCCATGCAAATGTCACAAAACAAGAATGATTTTCTCCTGAATGCAAATGTTACAGTATACAAACTTCTGTAGGATACTTATCCCTAAGATGTGCACTTGCAGCATTTGACTCTGAATCCTCCTCACTTGGTGTACTAGTTTGGAAAGTCATGGCCTGCGTGAACATGTTCTATGAAAGTGTCACAAAACAAGGATGATTTTCTCCTGAACGCAAATGTTACAGTGTAGAAACTTCTCTAGGTTACTTATCCCCAAGAAGTGCACTTCCTACATTTGATTCTGAATCCTCCGCACTAGGTTCACTATTTTGGAAATTATCTCCTGTATGAATAGGTTCAATGGTAACTTCGCAAAACAAGTGTGATTTTCCGCAGAACACAAAGAGGTACAGTATCGAAACTTCTGTATGATACTTACCACTAAGAAGTGTACTTCCAACATTGACTCTGAGTCCTCTTCACTTGGTTCACGATTTTGGAAAGTCATAGCCTGCGTGAACATGTTCCATGGAAACATTGCAAAACAAGTGTGATACTCTCCTGAATTCAAAGAATTACACTATAGAAACTTTTGTGGGATACTTACCGCTAAGAAGAGCACTTGCAACATTTGACTCTGAATCATTCTCACTTGGTTCACTATTTTGGAATACCATGGCTTGCGTGTAAACGTTCCATTGACTGTCACACCACAAGTGTGACTTTCCCCTGATCACATAGAGTTACAGTATAGAAACTTCTTAAGCATTCATATCCAAACGAAGTGCACTTGCAACATTTGATTCTGAGTCATCCTCACTTGGTTAACTATTTTGGAAAAATCATGGCCTGCTTCAACATGTTCCATGTAAATGTGGCACAACAACTGTTATTTTCTCCTGAACACAAAGAGTTACAGTATAGGAACTTCCGTAGGATACTTACCGGTAAGAAGTGCACGTGCAATATTTGACTCTGAACCCTCCTCACATGGTTCACTATTTTGGAAAATCATGGCCTGCGTGAACACGTTATATGCAAATATCGCAAAACAAGTGTGATCTTGTCCTGAACACAAAGTGTTAGAGTACAGAATCTTCTGTAGGATACTTATCCCTACGATGTGCACTTCCAACATTTGACTCTCAGTCTTCCTCACTTGGTTCACTCTTTTGGAAAACAAAGGACTGCGTGAACATATCCCATGAAAACGTCACAAAACCAGTGTGATTTTCTCCTGAACATAAAAAGTTACAACGTATGAACATCTACCTGATTCTTATCACTGAGAAGTGGAAGTGAAACATGTGAATTTGACACTTCTTCACTTGGTCACTAGTTTCAAACTCATTACAGGCCTAAACATAGCGGGTAGAATCAACACAAAATGAATGTTGTTTTCTCCAGAACACAAAGTTTTACAGTCTAGAAACCTGTGTAGGATACTTATCCCAAAGAAGTGCACATGATCCATATGACTGTGAGTCCTCTTCACTTGGTTCCCGATTTTGGAAGGGAATGACCTGCATGAACATGATTCATGGAAACATCGTACAACAAGTGTGATTTCCTCCTTAACACAAATTGTTACAGTATAGAAACTTCAGTAACGACACTTATCCTAAAGAAGTGCACTTGCAACATTACACTCAGAGTCCTCCTCACTTGGTTCACTATTTTGGAAAATCATGGCCTGTGTGAACATGTGCCATTCAAATGTCACAAAACAAGTATGATTTTCTCCTGATCGGAAATGTTACAGCATACCAACTTGTGTAGGATACTTATCCCTAAGAGGTGCACTTCCAGCATTACACTGTGAATCCTCCTGACTGGTTCACCATTTTGGAAATTCATGGCCTGCATGAACATGTTCCATGCAAATGTCAGAAAACAAGAATGATTTTCTCTGGATCGCAAATGTTACAGTGTAGAAACTTCTCTAGGATACTTATCCCTACGAAGTGCACTTCCTATATTTGATTCTGCATCCTCCGCACTTGGTTCAATATTTTGGAAATCATCTCCTGCATGAATTGGTTCCATGGAAACGTCGCAAAACAAGTGTGATTTTCTGCAGAACACAAAGAGGTACAGTATCGAAACTTCTGTAGGACACTTACCACTAAGAAGTGAACTTCCAACATTTGACTCTGAGTCCTCCTCACTTGGTTCACTCTTTTGGAAATTCATGGCCTGCATGACCATGTTCCATGCAAATGTCACAAAACAAGGATGATTTTCTCCTGAACGCAAATGTTACAGTATGCAAACTTCTGTAGGATACTTACTCCTAAGATGTGCACTTCCAGCATTTGACTCTGAAACCTCCTCACTTGGTTCACTATTTTGGAAATCATCTCCTGCATGAATAGGTTCCATGGAAATGTCGCAAAACAAGTGTAATTTTCTGAAGAAAAAAGAGGTACACTATTGAAACTTCTGTAGGATACTTAATCCTAAGAAGTGCACTTCCAACTCTTGACTCTCAGTCTTCCTCACTTGGTTCACTCTTTTGGAAAATCCAGGCCTGCGTGAACATATTCCATGAAAACGTTACAAAACCAGTGTGATTTTCTCCTGAACATGAAAAGTTACATCTTATGAACATCTACAGGATTCTTATCACTGAGAAGTGAAAGTGAAACATGTGAATTTGACGCTTCTTCACTTGGTCACTAGTTTCAAGCTCATTACAGGCCTGAACATAGTGGGTAGAATCAGCACAAAACAAATGTTGTTTTCTCCAGAACACAAAGTTTTACAGTCCAGAAACCTGTATAGGATACTTATCCCAAAGAAGTGCACATGATCCATATGACTGTGAGTCCTCTTCACTTGGTTCCCGATTTTGGAAGGGAATGACCTGCATGAACATGATTCATGGAAACATCGTACAACAAGTGTGATTTCCTCCTTAACAGAAATTGTTACAGTATAGAAACTTCAGTAACGACACTTATCCTAAAGAAGTGCACTTGCAACATTACACTCAGAGTCCTCCTCACTTGGTTCACTATTTTGGAAAATCATGGCCTGTGTAAACATGTGCCATTCAAATGTCACAAAACAAGTATGATTTTCTCCTGATCAGAAATGTTACAGCATACCAACTTGTGTAGGATACTTATCCCTAAGAGGTGCACTTCCAGCATTACACTGTGAATCCTCCTGACTGGTTCACCATTTTGGAAATTCATGGCCTGCATGAACATGTTCCATGCAAATGTCAGAAAACAAGAATGATTTTCTCTGGATCGCAAATGTTACAGTGTAGAAACTTCTCTAGGATACTTATCCCTACGAAGTGCACTTCCTATATTTGATTCTGCATCCTCTGCACTTGGTTCAATATTCAGGAAATCATCTCTTGCATGAATTGGTTCCATGGAAACGTCGCAAAACAAGTGTGATTTTCTGCAGAACATAAAGAGGTACAGTATCGAAACTTCTGTAGGACACTTACCACTAAGAAGTGAACTTCCAACATTTGACTCTGAGTCCTCCTCACTTGGTTCACTCTTTTGGAAATTCATGGCCTGCATGACCATGTTCCATGCAAATGTCACAAAACAAGGATGATTTTCTCCTGAACGCAAATGTTACAGTATGCAAACTTCTGTAGGATACTTACTCCTAAGATGTGCACTTCCAGCATTTGACTCTGAAACCTCCTCACTTGGTTCACTATTTTGGAAATCATCTCCTGCATGAATAGGTTCCATGGAAATGTCGCAAAACAAGTGTGATTTTCTGCAGAACACAAAGATGTACAGTATCGAAACTACTGTAGGATACTTACCAATAAGAAGTACACTTCCAACATTTGACTCTGAGTCCTACTCACTTGGTTCAGTATATTGGAAAATCATAGCCTGCATGAACATGTTCCATGGAAGCATTCCAAAACAAGTGTGATACTCTCCTGAACACAAAAAGGACAGTATAGACTTTTGTGGGATACTTACCGCTAAGAAGAGCACTTGCAACATTTGGCTCTGAGACTTTCTCTCTTGGTTCACTATTTTGGAATATCATGGCATGCGTGTAAATGTTCCATTGACTGTCACGTAACAAGTGTGACTTTCTCCTGATCACTAAGAGTTACAGTATAGAAACTTCTGTAGGATATGTATCCCAACGAAGTGCACTTGCAACATTTGATTCTGAGTCATCCTCACTTGGTTAACTATTTTGGAAAAATCATGGCCTGCTTCAACATTTTCCATGGAAATGTGGCACAACGCCTGTTTTTTCTCCTGAACACAAAGAGTTACAGTATAGGAACTTCCATAGGATCCTTATCAGTAAGAAGTACACGTGCAATATTTGACTCTAAACCCTCCTCGCTTGGTTCACTATTTTGGAAAATCATGGCCTGCGTGAATATGTTCTATGCCAATGTCACAAAACAAGTGTGATCTTCTCCTGAACACAAAGTGTTACAGTATAGAATCTTTTGTAGGTTACTTATCCCTACGAAGTGTACTTCCAACATTTGACTCTCAGTCTTCCTCACTTGTTTCACTCTTTTGGATAATCAAGGCCTTCTTGAACATATTCCATGAAAACGTCACAAAATCAGTGTGATATCCTCCTGAACATAAAAAGTTACAACATATGAACATCTACAGGATTCCTTTCACTGAGAAGTGGAAGTGAACCATGTGAATTTGACGCTTCCTCACTTGGTCACTATTTTCAAGCTCATTATACGCCTGAACATATTTGGTAGTATCAGAACAAAACGAATGTTGTTTTCTCCAGAACACAAAGTTTTATAGTCTAGAAACCTGTGTAGGATACTTGTCCCAAAGAAGTGCACAAGCTGCAGATGACTGTGAGTCCTCTTTACTTGGTTCACGATTTGGGAAGGTAATGACATGCAAGAACATGTTTCATGGAAACGTCGTAAACAAGTGTGATTTCCTCCTGAACACAAAGACTTACAGTATAGAAACTTCTGTACAACCCTTATCTTAATGAAGTACACTTGCAACATTTGACTCAGAGTCCTCCTCACATGGTTCACTATTTTTGAAAATCATGGCTTGTGTGAACATGTGCCATGCAAATATCAGAAAGCAAGTATGATTTTCTCCTGAACACAAATGTTACAGTATACAAACTTCTGTATGATACTTCACCCTAAGAGGTGCAATTCCAGCATTTGACTCTGAATCCTCCTCACTTGGTTCACTATTTTCGAAATTCATAGCTGGCATGAACATATTCAATGCAAATGTCACAAAACAAGTATGATTTTCCCCTGAACGCAAATGTTACAGTGTAGAAACGTCTCTAGGATACTTATCCCCAAGAAGTGCACTTCCTACATTTGATTCTGAATCCTCTGCACTTTTTTCACTAATTTGGAAATCATCTCCTGCATGAATAGGTTCCATGGAAATGTCGCAAAACAAGTGTGATTTTCTGCAGAAAAAAGAGGTACACTATTGAAACTTCTGTAGGATACTTAATCCTAAGAAGTGCACTTCCAACTCTTGACTCTCAGTCTTCCTCACTTGGTTCACTCTTTTGGAAAATCCAGGCCTGCGTGAACATATTCCATGAAAACGTTACAAAACCAGTGTGATTTTCTCCTGAACATGAAAAGTTACATCTTATGAACATCTACAGGATTCTTATCACTGAGAAGTGAAAGTGAAACATGTGAATTTGACGCTTCCTCACTTGGACACTATTTTCAAGCTCATTACAGGCCTGAACATAGTTGGTAGAATCAGCACAAAACGAATGTTGTTTCCTTCAGAACACAAAGTTTTGCAGTCTAGAAACCTGTGAAGGATACTTATCCCTACGAGGTGCACTTCAAGCATTTGACTCTGAATCCTCCTCACTTGGTTCACTATTTTGTAAATTCATGGCCTGCCTGAACATGTTCCATGCAAATGTCACAAAACAACGATGATTTTCTCCTGAACGCAAATGTTACAGTGTAGAAACTTCTGTAGGATACTTATCCCTACGAAGTGCACTTCCTACATTTGATTCTGAATCCTCCGCACTTGGTTCACTATTTTGGAAATCATCTCCTGCATGAATAGGTTCCATGGAAATGTCGCAAAACAAGTGTGATTTTCTGCAGAACACAAAGATGTACAGTATCGAAACTACTGTAGGATACTTACCAATAAGAAGTACACTTCCAACATTTGACTCTGAGTCCTACTCACTTGGTTCAGTATATTGGAAAATCATAGCCTGCATGAACATGTTCCATGGAAGCATTCCAAAACAAGTGTGATACTCTCCTGAACATAAAGAATGACAGTATAGAAACTTTTGTGGGATACTTACCGCTAAGAAGAGCACTTGCAACATTTGGCTCTGAGTCCTTTTCTCTTGTTTCACTATTTTGGAATATCATAGCTTGCGTGTAAATATTCCATTGACTGTCGCACAACAAGTGTGACTTCCTCCTGATCACAAAGAGTTACAATATAGAAACTTCTGTAGGATACGTATGCCAACGAAGTGCACTTGCAACATTTGACTCTAAGTCATCCTCACTTGGTTAACTATTTTGGAAAAATCATGAAGCCTGCTTCAACATGTTCCATGGAAATGTGGCACAAAAACTGTTTTTTTCTCCTGAACACAAAGAGTTACAGTATAGGAACTTCCGTAAGATACTTACCGGTAAGAAGTTCACGTGCACCCCGCTCCGCTGGTGCGGAAGCAAGCGCGAGGTCCAGCCGGGCCTCCCCCCGCTCCCCGCGACCTAGACTCCAACCAGTATAAACCGCGGAAAAAGGTCAAGAAAGCCTCACCCAGGATAACGACTTTCAAAATGTGATCATTACCATGTTCAATACTATGAAAGAGGAAATCCAGAAGGAATTACATAATCGAATCAATCACTTTGAAGTGGAACACAACAGACATCTGGAGGAGTTGAGAAAAACAGTGCAAGAAACAAAAAGTGGCATAGAGCAGTTAAAACAAACTCAAGCAGAGTTTAAAACTGAGCTAAAAGACAAGTTATCTTCAACCCAGAATGCCACAGAGAGTCTTATCAACAGAACTAACGAAGCAGAAAACAGAATTTCAGACCTTGAAGATAAAGTGGGAGTACTAACAAGCTCAATGGAAGAGGTGGTTAAAGCCAAAAAGATACTTGAGAGAAATATCCAAGAGATATGGGACACCCTGAAGAAGCCTAACATGCGTATTCATGGAATACCAGAGCAAGAATCTCAAAATACCACCCCTGAGGAAATTTTTCAAATGATCATCAAGGAAAACTTTCCTCATCTAAAAAAAGACAGGCCCATCCATATACAAGAGGCATTCCACACCCCAAACAGATAAGACCAAAATAGAAGCATGCTATGGCAAATAATAGTTAAAACATTCCACAATTCAAGATAAAGAACTGGTGCTGAGAGCTTCAAGGGAGAAAAAACAAGTCACTTTTAAAGGTAAACCTATTAAAATAACAAATGACTTCTCAGTCGAAACAGTAAAGGAAAGAAGAGCTTGGAGAGACGTACTTCAAGTATTGAATGAGCAAAAATGTCAACCCAGGCTGATTTACCCTTCAAAACTATCAGTCATCATCGAGGGAGAAAGAAAAATTTTCCGGCACAAAGACAACTTGAAGGGATACATGTCCACCAATCCAGGCCTTCAAAAAATGCTAGAAATGATACTCAAGCATGAAGAAAAAAACAGGCATATCCAGTAGAACAGAAGGCAAATATAACACCATAAAAGTGAGGCAATATACTTATAAAAACTACTAAACATAATAAATGTCTGGAATTAACAATAGTTTCTCCATTATAACACTAAATATTAATGGAATTAATTCACAAATCAAGAGACACAGATTACAAACTTGGATTAAAAATCACAATCCATCAATCTGCTGCCTGCAGGAAACCCATCTCACCACAAAAGATAGGCACGCTCTAAAAATAAAAGGCTGATCAACAATTCTACAAGCAAATGAAAGCAGAAAAAAGGCAGGTGTAGCCATTATGCTATCAGACAAAGTGGACTTCTAACCAAAGAAAATTATAAGAGACACGGATGGATACTACATTTTAGTCACAGGTACAATTCACCAGGATGACTTCACAATACTGAACATATATTCACCCAATACGGGCCCCTCCACATTCATTAAGAAAACCCTACAGCGTCTAAAGCAAGAAATCAACCCCCAAATGATAATTCTTGGGGACATCAACACCGCCCTCTCAACATGGGATAGATCAGCAGGTCAAAAGCTTAACAGAGACACTTTGGAACTTAATCAAACCCTGAAAGAAATGGACCTTACAGATCTCTATCGAACTTTTCAGCCACGCACCAAAGAATACACATTTTTCTCAGCAGCACCCGGAACCTTCTCCAAAATACATCACATATTGGGCCACAAAATGAATCTACACATATACAAGAAAGTTGAAATTCTAACCTGTGCCCTGTCAGACCACCACGGCTTAAAGCTGGACATCCACAACACATCAAACAAGAGAAAATACACTAACTCCTGGAAACTTAACACTATGATGCTGAATGAGAACTGGATTCAGGAAGAAATTAAAAAGGAAATTCAGGATTTCCTGAAAGTGAATGATAACAAAAATACAACTTACCAAAATCTCTGGGACACAATGAAAGCTGTTCTAAGATGTAAGTTCATAGCTCTTAATGCCTACATCAAAACAATGGAAACATCAGAAATAATCAACTTAACAATGCAGCTTAAAGCTTGAGAAACTAGAGCAAACTGATCCCAAAAGTTGTAGAAGAGAGGAGATTATCAAAATAAGGGGAGAAATATCTGAAATAGAGATTAAGAAAATGGTAGAAAAAATCAACCAGTCAAAAAGCTGGTTCTTTGAAAAAATCAATAAGATTGATACACCCCTATCTAAATTAACCAAAAGCAAGAGAGAGAAAACCCAAACTAACAAAATTAGAAATGAACATGGAGCTATCACTACTGATACCCAAGAAATCCAGAGAATTATAGCATCATATTTCAAAAACTTTTACTCTGTGAAGTTTGACAACACAAAAGAGATGGATGAATTTCTAAGTAAACACAACTCACCTAAATTGAATCAGGAAGTTGTGAATTATTTAAATAGTCCTATAACATATAAGGAAATTGAGGAAGTAATCTCAAATCTTCCCACCAAAAAATGTCCTGGACCAGATGGATTCAGCACAGAGTTCTCCCAGAAATTTAAGGAGTTAATAACACCAATACTCCTTAAACTGTTCCATCAAATAGCAAAGGAAGGAACAATACCAAATTCCTTCTTTGAAGCTAATATTGTTTTAATCCCAAAACCTAATAAAGATTCACTTAAAAAAAAAACTATAGGCCGATCTCCCTGATGAACACAGACACAAAGATTCTCAACAAAGTCTTAGCAAATCGGACTCAAAAACATATTAAAAAGATCATTCACGGGGACCAAGTAGGCTTCATCCCCGGCACGCAAGGTTGTTTCAACATACGCAAATCAATAAATGTAATTCATCATGTAAACCAGTCCAAAATCCAAGACCACATGATACTCTCAATAGATGCAGAAAAAGCTTTTGACAAGGTCCAACAGCCTTTTATGATCAAAACGCTAGAGACAGTAGGAATGGAAGGAACCTTTATCAATATAATAAAAGCTATATAAAACAAGCCCACAGCAAGGATTTTGCTCAATGGGAAACAATTGGAAGCATTCCCACTTCGATCAAGAACTAGACAAGGCTGTCCACTCTCACCACTTCTATTCAAAATTGTACTTGAAGTCTTAGCTGAAGCCATAAGACAAGAAAGGGACATAAGAGGGATTCAAATCGGCAAGGAAGAAGTCAAGGTATCCCTATTTGCAGATGACATGATCTTATACCTGAGTGATCCCAAAAACTCCACCAGGAAGCTCCTGGAACTAATTGAGAAGTTCAGCAGGGTGGCAGGATACAAAATAAATGTGCAAAAATCAGAGGTCTTCCTATATGCCCAGAATGAAAGAAGTGAAAAAGCCTTGAGAGTAACCATCCCATTTACTGTAGCCCCTAAAAAAATGAAATACCTTGGTATAAACCTAACCAAGGAAGTAAACAACCTTTACAATGAAAACTTTAAAACCCTAAAGAAAGAAATAGCAGAAGACACCAAAAGGTGGAAAGACCTCCCTTGTTCCTGGATTGGCAGAATCAACATTGTAAAAATGACCATCCTACCAAAGGCAATATACAGATTCAATGCTATACCAATCAAAATCCCAAAGCAATTCTTCAAAGAAGTTGACCAAACAATCTCAAAGTTCATATGGAGGCCCAAAAGACCCAGGATAACAAAAACAATCCTGAGTAACAAAAACACAGCTGGAGGTATTGCCATACCAAACCTTAGTCTATACTACAAATCCATAGTTATAAAGATAGCCTGGTACTTGCTCCAAAATAAACACACAGATCAATGGATAAGGATTGAAGACCCAGATATAAGCCCACAAAGTTACAGCCATTTGGTCTTTGACAAAGGGGCCCAAAGAATCCAATGGAAAAAGAACAGCATCTTCAACAAATGGTGCTGGCAAAACTGGATCTCCATATGCAGAAGATTAAAGCTGGACACGTACTTGTCACCATGTACAAGACTTAATTCCAAATGGATCAAGGACCTTGATATCAGGCCAGAGACTATAAAAACCATAGTTGAAAGGATAGGGAACTCCCTCAAGCTGATTGGGGTAGGCCAACAGTTCCTAAACAGACATCCAATGGCACAGTCACTGCTACCAACCCTCAAAAGTTGGGATCTTGTGAAATTAAAGAGCTTCCGTTCAGAAAAAGAGATTGTAACGTGAGCTCAAAGGCAACCCATAGAATGGGAGAAAATCTTCACTAACCACACATCTGATAGAACTCTGCTGTCCAGAGTGCACAAACAACTTAGAAAACTGAACACCAAGGAAACCAAAAGCCCAATTAAAAATGGGCCCTGGAACTTCAAAGAAATTTACCAGGGATAAAATTAAAATGTCTAACAAATATCTGAAAAAATGCTCAACTTCCTTAGCCATCAGGGAAATGCAAATCAAAACTTCCCTGAGATATCATCTCACCCCAGTCAGGATGGCAAAAATCCACAATACAAACAACAACAAATGTTGCAGAGGATGTGCAGAGAAGGGAACTCTCCTACATAGCTGGTGGGAATGCAGACTCATACAGCCACTCTGGCGAGCCGTCTGGAGATTCTTAAAGAAATTAAAGATTGAAATGCCATATGACCCTGCTATTCAACTTTTGGGAATAAGCCCCCATACAGCAGAGGTTCACCTCGATAGCACAAGCACGACCATGTTCATAGCATCACTGTTTACAATAGCAAAGTCATGGAATCTGCCCAAATGTCCAACAGTTGACGAGTTGGATAAGGAAACTGTGCTACATGTATACAATGGAGTACTACTCAGCCATCAAAAATGATGAATTACTGGAATTTGCCGGGAAATGGATGTCATTAGAAACAATTATATTAAGTGAGGTATCCCAGACACAGAAAATTAAGCCCCGTATGTACTCCCTAATAGGTGGCTCCTAGTACCAAACCCACCTAGCCCACCTAGAGACAGTAATTCCAAGGATTATGAACAGGAAGGATGGGGTAGTAGGCCACACCAGAAACAAGGACAGAAGGGACCATGTTACAGCAGGGAAAATAGGCCTCCATCAAGGAACCAAATAAGTAATGAGACATCTTATTAAGTTCACAGACATTTGTTCCTGATCATTTACTACTGAGGGGGTGTGATCTCACCAGAAGAGGATGGCGTATAGTCTGGCAGATAAAAAGTAACAATTTTGCAAATGGGTGATAGACCCCTCCCTCACTGTGGTTTCCCACTTTTATTACCTCTACCTTTGAATGTGCTTTTATCACAAGACTCTAGTTTAAAAGCTTTTTGTCTCTGGCCAGGGGGTAACATACAATGCCCACCAGGATGGAGTGAAGGGCATTGCAGGAGCAGCAAAACTGCAAAAGAAAATAAACAAAACAAAAATCCAGAACTTCAAAGACTCTATATCAACCACCTAGAACTAGGCCAGCTTAGTCTCTCCCCATCTTGAAGCTCAGGGAAATTTGTGGAAGAGGGGGCGGTAAGAGTGTAAGAGCAAAAGGATGGGAAGAGCAATGATATGTACGATACTCCATACTAGTTAGGGCTGAAGCAATCATAATTGGACTTTGCATGCCCTGCTCATGGTCCAACACACTGTTGACCTCACAAAGTCTAGCATTTGCTAAAGGCACCAAGATCCTTGGAGGCAAAGGATTGGCAGCCACAGCAGTGTTCCTATACCTAAGGGGAACACAGGAAAGGGTTCAGGGAAAGGCCACTGGGTCCTTGTACGTCATCGGAGAGGAGGGCACAGAGGAAAATCAGACATGCACAAGAAAGGACTCTCTGGGAATTGGGGCAGGAGGCACTGGGGGATAGCAAAGGAGGGGTGTGGGGAGGGAGAGCAGGGGGTACGCGGGGAGGAGGAGGGAGGGAGGGAACTGGTGTACCTAATAAGTTTGTATGAGCTGAAATAATAATAAAAATGTATTACTTAAAAATAAATAAAGAGGAAACATATAGAAAACAAAAAAAAAAGAAGTGCACGGGCAATATTTGACTCTGAACCATCCTCACTTGGTTCACTCTTTTGGAAAATCATCGCCTGCGTGAACATGTTATATGCAAATGTGGCAAAACAAGTGTGATCTTCTCCTGAACACAAAGTGTTACAGTATAGAATCTTCTGTAGGATACGTATCCCTAAGAAGTGCACTTCCAACATTTGACACTCAGTCTTCCTCACTTGGTTCACTCTTTTGGAAAATCAAGGCCTGCATGAACATATTCCATGAAAACGTCACAAAACCAGTGTGATTTTCTCCTGAACATAAAATGTTACAACTTATGAACATCTACAGGATTCTTAACACTGAGAAGTGAAAGTGAAACATGTGAATTTGACGCTTCCTCACTTGGTCACTATTTTCAAGCTCATTACAAGCCTGGACATAGTTGGTAGAATCAGCACAAAACGAATGTTTTTTAATCCAGAACAAAAGTTTTACCGTCTAGAAACCAGTGTAGGATACTTGTCCCAAAGAAGTGCACATGCTACATATGACAGTGAGTCCTCTTCACTTGGTTCACGATTTTGGAAGGGAATGACATGCGTGAACATGTTTCATGGAAACGTCGTACAACAAGTGTGATTTTCTCCTGAACACAAAGAGTTACATTACAGAAACCTCTGAACAAAAAGAGTTACAACCTGCAAAATTGTGCAACATTTGAATTTGCCTCTTCCTCACTTGAATCACTCTTTTTGAAAATCATGGCATGCTTGAACGTCATCAATGTAAACCTTAAGAAATAGATATGATTTTCTCCTGAACAGAGAGTGAGTTACACCTCGAAACAACTGCAGGATGCATAACGAAAATAAGTGCCCCTGCAGCATAAGAACGTAACTCTTCCTCATGTGGTTCACTCTTCTTGACGTCCAGGGAATGTGTCAATATACTTGTCAACATACTGGACGGAAAAGTCACAAAACACGTTTGACTTTCTCCGGAACAGATAGAGTTACAACCTATAAAAATCTGCAGGATACTTCTCGCCAAGAAGTTCACCTGCAACATTTGAATGTGAGTCTTCCTCACTTGGATCACTACTATTGAAGATATGGCATCTCTGAACATACTGGATAGAAACTTCACAAGATATTTGAAAGTGACACTTGCTCACTTGGTTCACTATTTTTGACGGTCATGGCATGCGTGAATATTCTGGAGAGAAACTCAGAAAGCAAATGCCATTTTCTCCTGAAAGGATAGAGTTGAAAACCTCGAAACCTCTGCAGGGTACTTACCGGAAAGAAGTGCACCTGCTTCGTGTGAATGTGACTCTTCCTCACTTGGTTCACTATGTTTGAAGATCATAGTGTGCTTTAACCTAAGGGATTGAAACATCAGAACATAAGTGTGATTTTCTCCTGAACAAAAAGAGTTACAACCTGCAAAATTGTGCAACATTTGAATTTGCCTCTTCCTCACTTGAATCACTCTTTTTGTAAATCATGGCATGTTTGAACGTCATCAATGTAAACCTTAACAAATAGATATGATTTTCTCCTGAACAGAGAGAGAGTTACACCTCGAAACAACTGCAGGATGCATAAGAAAAATAAGTGCTTCTGCAGCATAAGAACGTGACTCTTCCTCACGTGCTTCACTGTTCTTGACGTCCAGGGAATGTGTCAACATAATGGACGGAAAAGTCACAAAACACGTGAGCTTTCTCCGGAACAGATAGAGTTAAAACCTATAAAAATCTGCAGGATACTTCTCGCCAAGAAGTTCACCTGCAACATTTGAATGTGAGTCTTCCTCACTTGGATCACTACTATTGAAGATATGGCATCTCTGAACATACTGGATAGAAACTTCACAAGATATTTGAAAGTGACACTTGCTCACTTGGTTCACTATTTTTGACGGTCATGGCATGCGTGAATATTCTGGAGAGAAACTCAGAAAGCAAATGTCATTTTCTCCTGAAAGGATAAAGTTGAAAACCTCGAAACCTCTGCAGGGTACCTCCCAGAAAGAAGTGTACCTGCATCGTGTGAATGTGACTCTTCCTCACTTGGTTCACTATGTTTGAAGATCATAGCGTGCCTTAACCTACAGGATTGAAACATCAGAACATAAGTGTGATTTTCTCATGAACAGAAAGAGTTACAACCTTCGAACGTATGCAACATTTGAATTTGCTTCTTCCTCACTTGAATCACTCTTTTTGAAAATCATGGCATGCTTGAACGTCATCAATGGAAACCTTAACAAATAGATATGATTTTCTCCTGAACAGAGAGATTTACACCTCGAAACAACTGCAGGATGCATAAAGAAACTAAGTGCCCCTGCAGCACAGGAACATGACTCTTCCTCACGTGGTTCACTGTTTTTGACATCCATGGCATGCGTCAACACACTGGACGGAAAAGTCACAAAACACATGTGACTTTCTCCTGAACAGATAGAGTTACAACCTATAAAAATCTGCAGGATACTTCTCACCAAGACGTTCCCCTGCAACATTTGATTGTGATTCTTCCTCACTTGGATCACTCCTATTGAAGATATGGCATGTCTGAACATAGTAGATAGAAACGTCACAAATCATTTCAAAGTGACGCTTGCTCACTTGGTTCAGTATTTTTGACGGTCATGGCATGCCTGAACATTCTGGATAGAAACGTCAGAAAACAAATGCGATTTTCTACTGAATGGATAGAGTTGAAAACCTCGAAACCTCTGCAGGGTACTTACTGGAACGAAGTGCACCTGCATCATGTGAATGTGACCCTTCCTCTCTTGTTTCACTAAGTTTGAAGATCATAGCGTTATCCTACGGGACTGAATCATCAGAACATAAGCGTGATTTTCTCCTTAACAGGAAGATTTACAACCTCCAAACGTCTCTAGGATACTTATCCCCAAGAAGTGCACTTCCTACATTTGATTCTGAATTCTCCGCACTTGGAACACTATATTGGAAATCATCTCCTGCATGAATAGGTTAATTGAAAACGTCGCAAAACAAGTGTAATTTTCTGCAGTACACAAACAGGAACAGTATCAAAACTTCTGTAGGATACTTACAGCTAAGAAATGCACTTCCAACATTTGACTCTGAGTCCCCTCACTTGGTTCACTATTTTGGAAAATCATAGCCTGAGTGAACATGTTCCTTGGACACATTCCAAAAAAAGTGTGATACTCTCCTGAACACAAAGAATTACAGTATAGAAACTTCTGTAGTATACATATCCCAACGAAGTGCACTTGCAACATCTGACTCTGAGTCATCCTCACTTGGTTAACTATTTTGGAAAAATCATGGCCTGCTTCAACATGTTCCATGGAAATGTGGCACAACAACTGTTATTTTCTCCTGAACACAAAGAGTTACAGTATAGGAACTTCCATAGGATACTTACCTGTAAGAAGTGCACATGCAATATTTGACACTGAACCCTCCTGACTTGGTTCACTCTTTTGGAAAATCATGGCTTGTGTGAACATGTTATATGCAAATGTCGCAAAACAAGTGTGATTTTCTCCTGAACACAAAGTGTTACAGTATAGAATCTTCTGTAGGATACTTATCCCTAAGAAGTGCACTTCCAACATTTGACTCTCAGTCTTCCTCACTTGGTTCACTCTTTTGGAAAATCAAGGCCTGCGTGAACATATTTTTGAAAACGTCACAAAACCAGTGTGATTATCTCCTGAACATAAAAAGTTACAATGTATGAACATCTACAGGATTCTTATCACTGAGAAGTGGAAGTGAAACATGTGAATTTGATGCTGCCTCACTTGGTCACTATTTTCAAGCTCATTACAGGCCTGAACATAGTGGGTAGAATCAGCACAAAATGCATGTTGTTTTCTCCAGAACACAAAGTTTTACAGTCTAGAAACCTGTGTAGGATAATTATCCCAAAGAAGTGCACATGCTACATATGACTGTGAGTCCTCTTCACTTGCTTCACGATTTTGGAAGGGAATGACATGCGTGAACATGTTTCATGGACACTTTGTACAACAAGTGTGATTTCCTCCTGAACACAAAGAGTTACAGTATAGAAACTTCTGTACAACACTTATCCTAAAGAAGTGCACTTGCAACATTTGACTCAGAGTCCTCCTCACTTGGTTCACTATTTTGGAAAATCATGGCCTGCGTGAACATGTGCCATGCAAATGTCACAAAACAAGTATGATTTTCTCCCTAATGCAAATGTTACAGTATACAAGCTTCTGTAGGATACTTATCCCTACGAATTGCACTTCCTTTATTTGATTCTGAATCCTCCGCACTTGTTTCACTATTTGGGAAATCATGTCCTGCATGAATAGGTTCTATGGAAACGTCGCAAACAAAGTGTGATACTCTCCTGAAGACAAAGAATTACATTATAGAAACTTTTGTGGGATACTTACCGCTAAGAAGAGCACTTGCAACATTTGACTCTGAATCCTCTCTTGATTCACTCTTTTGGAATATCATGGCTTGCATGTAAATGTTCCATTGACTGTTGCACAACATGTGTGACATTCTCCTGATCACAAAGATTTACAGTATAGAAACTTATGTAGGATACGTATCCCAATGAAAAGTACTTGCAACATTTGACTCTGAGTCCTCCTCACATGGTTAACTATTTGGAAAATCATGGCCTGCTTCAACATGTTCCATGGAAATGGGCACAACAACTCTTATTTTCTCCGGAACGCAAAGAGTTACAGTATAGGAACTTCCGTAGAATAATTACCGGTAAGAAGTGCACGTGCAATATTTGACTCTGAACCCTCCTGACTTGGTTCACTCTTTTGGAAAATCATGGCCTGCTTGAACATGTTATATGCTAATGTCACAAAACAAGTGTGATCTTCTCCTGAACACAAAGTGTTACAGTATAGAATCTTCTGTAGGATACTTATCCCTAAGAAGTGCACTTCCAACATTTGACTCTCAGTCTTCCTCACTTGCTTCACTCTTTTGAAAAATCAAGGCCTGCGTGAACATATTCCATGAAAACGTCACAAAACCAGTGTGTTTCTACCCTGAACATAAAAAGTTACAACGTATGAACATCTACAGGATTCTCTTCACTGAGAAGCGAAAGTGAAACATGTGAATTTGATGCTTCCTCACGTGGTCACTATTTTCCAGCTTATTACAGGCCTGAACATAGATCGTAGAATCAGAACAAAACAAATGTTGTTTTCTCCAGAACACAAAGTTTTACAGACTAGAAACCTGTGTAGGATACTTATCCCAAAGAAGTGCACATGCTACATATGACTGTGAGTCCTCTTCCCTTGGTTCACGATTTTGGAAGGGAATGACATGCTTGAACATGTTTCATGGAAACGTCGTACAACAAGTGTGATTTCCTCCTGAACACAAAGAGTTACAGTACAGAAACTTCTGTACGACACTTATCCTAAAGAAATGCACTTGCAACATTTGACTCAGAGTCCTCCTCACTTCGTTCACTATTTTGGAAAATCATGGACTGCGTGAACATGTTCCATGGAAATGTCACAAAACAAGTATGATTTTCTCCTGAACGCAAATGTTACAGTATCCAAACATCTGTTATTCCTAAGAGGTGCACTTCCAGCATTTGACTCTGAATCCTCCTCACTTGGTTCACTATTTTGGAAATTCATGGCCTGCGTGAACATGTTCCATGCAAATGTCACAAAACAAGGATGATTTCCTTCTGAACGCAAATGTTACAGTGTAGAAACGTCTCTAGGATATTTCTCCCCAAGAAGTGCACTTCCTACATTTGATTCTGAATCCTCTGTACTTGGTTCACTATTTTGGAAATCATCTTCTGCATGAATAGGTTCCATGGAAAAGTCACAAAACAAGTGTGATACTCTCCTGAACACAAAGAATTACAGTATAGAAACTTTTGTAGGATACTTACCGCTAAGAACAGCACTTGCAACATTTGACTCTGAGTCCTTCTCTCTTGGTTCACTATTTTGGAATATCATGGCTTGCGTGTAAATGTACCATTGACTGTCGCACAACAAGTGTGACTTTCTCCTGATCACAGAGAGTTACAGTATAGAAACTTCTGTAGGATACGTATCCCAACAAAGTGAACTTGCAACATTTGACTCTGAGTCATCCTCATTTGGTTAACTATTTTGGAAAAATCATGGCCTGCTTCAACATGTTCCATGGAAATGTGGCACAACAACTGTTATTTTCTCCTGAACACAAAGAGTTACGATATAGGTACTTCCGTAGGATACTTACCAGTAAGAAGTGCACGTGCAATATTTGACTCTGAACCTTCCTCACTTGGTTCACTATTTTGGAAAATCATGGCCTGCGTGAACATGTTATATGCAAATGTCGCAAAACAAGTATGATCTTCTCCGGAACTCAAAGTGTTACAGTATAGAATCTTCTGTAGGATACTTATACCTAAGAAGTGCACTTCCAACATTTGACTCTCAGTCTTCCTCACTTGGTTCACTCTTTTGGAAAATCAAGGCCTGCGTGAACATATTTTTGAAAACGTCACAAAACCAGTGTGATTATCTCCTGAACATAAAAAGTTACAACGTATGAACATCTACAGGATTCTTATCACTGAGAAGTGGAAGTGAAACATGTGAATTTGATGCTGCCTCACTTGGTCACTATTTTCAAGCTCATTACAGGCCTGAACATAGTGGGTAGAATCAGCACAAAATGAATGTTGTTTTCTCCAGAACACAAAGTTTTACAGTCTAGAAACCTGTGTAGGATAATTATCCCAAAGAAGTGCACATGCTACATATGACTGTGAGTCCTCTTCACTTGCTTCACGATTTTGGAAGGGAATGACATGCGTGAACATGTTTCATGGACACTTTGTACAACAAGTGTGATTTCCTCCTGAACACAAAGAGTTACAGTATAGAAACTTCTGTACAACACTTATCCTAAAGTAGTATACTTGCCCTCCTCTCCGATGACGTACAGGGACCCAGTGGCCTTTCCCTAAGCAATTTCCCGTGTTCCCCAGAGGAAAATCAGGCATGCACAAGAAAGGACTCTCTGGGAATTGGGGCTGGAGGCACTGGGGGATGGGAAGGGAGGGGGTTGGGGAGAAGGAGCAGGGGGCACAGGGGAAGAAGGAGGGTGGGAGGGAACTGGTGTACCCATTAAGTTTGTATGAGGTGAAATAATAATAAAAAATGTTTTAAAAAAAAGAAAAGAATTTTGAGATTAATTGGTCCACTTCTTTAAAGAATTCCTTTGGGATTTTAATTGGTATAGCATTGAATTTGTATATTGCCTTAGGTAGGATGGTCATTTTTATGATGTTGATTCTTCCAATCCAGGAGCATGGAAGGTCTTTCCACCTTCTGATGTCTTCAGCAATTTCTTTCTTTAGGGTTTTAAAGTTTTCATTGTAAAGGTCTTTTACCTCCTTGGTTAGGTTTATACCAAGGTATTTCATTTTTTTAGGGGCTACAGTAAATGGGATTGTTTCTCTCAAGGCTTTTTCACATCTTTCATTCTGGGCATATAAGAAGGCCTCTGATTTGTGCACATTTATTTTGTATCCTGCCACCCGGCTGAACTTCTCAATTAGTTCCAGGAGCTTCCTGGTGGAGTTTTTGGGATCACTCAGGTATAAGATCATGTCATCTGCAAATAGGGATAGCTTGACTTCTTCCTTGCCGATTTGAATCCCTTTTATTTTCCTTTGTTGTCTTATGGTTTCAGCTAAGACTTCAAGTACAATATTGAATAGAAGTGGTGAGAGTGGACAGCCTTGTCTAGTTCCTGATCGACGTGGGAATGCTTCCAATTGTTCCCCATTGAGCATAATCCTTGCTGTGGGCTTGTTGTATACAGCTTTTATTATATTGATAAAGGTTCCTTCCATTCCTACTGTCTCTAGCGTTTTGATCATAAAAGGCTGTTGGATCTTGTCAAAGGCTCTTTCTGCGTCTATCGAGAGTATCATGTGGTCTTGGACTTTGGACTGGTTTACATGATGAATTACATTTATTGATTTGCGTATGTTGAACCAACCTTGCATGCCCGGGATGAAGCCTACTTGGTCCCCGTGAATGATCTTTTTGATATGTTTTTGAATCCGATTTGCTAAGACTTTGTTGAGAATCTTTGCGTCTTTGTTCATCAGGGAGATCGGCCTATAGTTTTCTTTTATAAGTGAATCTTTATTAGGGTTTGAGATTAAGACGATATTAGCTACATAGAAGGAATTTGGTAGTGTTCCTTCCTTTGCTATTTGATGGAACAGTTTAAGGAGTATTGGTGTTATTGACTCCTTAAATGTCTGGTAGAATTCTGTGCTGAATCCATCTGGTCCAGGACATTTTTTGGTGGGAAGATTCGAGATTACATCTTCAATTTCCTTATATGTTATAGGGCCATTTAAGTAATTCACAACTTCCTGATCCAATTTAGGTAAGATGTGTTTACTTAGAAATTCATCCATCTCTTGTGTGTTGTCAAACTTCACTGAGTATAAGTTTTTGAAATATGATATTATAATTCTCTGGATTTCTTGGGTATCAGTAGTGATTACTCCATGTTCATTTCTAATTTTGTTAATTTGGGTTTTCTCTCTCTTGCTTTTGGTTAATTTAGCTAGGGGTTTATGTATCTTATTGATTTTTCAAAGAACCAGCTTATTGACTGGTCGATTTTTTCTATCGTTTTCTTAGTCTCGATTTCAGATATTTCTCCCCTTATTTTGCTAATCTCCTCTCTTCTACTACTTTTGGGATCAGATTGCTCAAGTTTCTCTAAAGCCTTAAGCTGCATCGTTAAGTTATTTATTTCTGATGTTTCCATTTTTTTGAGGTAGGCATTAAGAGCTATGAACTTACCTCTTAGGACAGCTTTCATTGTGTCCCAGAGATTTTGGTAAGTTGTATTTTCGTTATCATTCACTTTCAGGAAATCTTGAACCCAGAATAGCAAAGACCATCCTGAGTAACAAAAACACTGCTGGAGGTATTACCATACCGAACCTTAGTCTATACTACAAATCCATAGTTATAAAAACAACCTGGTACTGGCTCCAAAATAGACACACAGACCAATGGATAAGGGTTGAGGACCCAGATATAAGCCCACAAAAATACAGCCATTTGATCTTTGACAAATGGGCCCAAAGAATCCAATGGAAAAAGAACAGCATCTTCAGCAAATGGTGCTGGCAAAACTGGATCTCCACTGCAGAAGATTAAAGCTGGACCCGTACTTGTCACCATGTACAAGACTTAATTCCAAATGGATCAAGGACCTTGATATCAGGCCAGAGACTATAAAAATCATAACTGAATGGATAGGGAACTCCCTTGAGCTGATTGGGCTAGGCCAACATTTCCTAAACAGACATCCAATGGCACAGTCATTGCTACCAACTCTCAACAGTTGGGATCTTGCAAAATTAAAGAGCTTCTGTTCAGATAAAGAGATTATCACACGAGGTCAAAGGCAACCCACAGAATGGGAGAAAATCTTCACTAACCACATATCTGATAGAGCTCTACTGTCCAGAGCGCACAAAGAACTTAGAAAATTAAACACCAAGGAAACCAATGGCCCAATTAAAAAATGGGCCCTGGAACTTAAAAGAAATTTTACCAGAGATGAAATTAAAATGTCTAACAAATATCTTAAAAAATGCTCCACTTCTTTAGCTATCAGGGAAATGCAAATCAAAACTTCCCTGAGATACCATCTCACCCCAGTCAGGATGGCAAAAATCCACAATTCAAACAACAACAATGTTGGAGAGGATGTGGAGAGAGGGGAACCCTGCTACATTACTGGTGGGAATGCAGACTCATACAGCCATTCTGGGGAGCTATCTGGTGATTCTTAAAGAAATTAAAGATTGAAATGCCATATGACCCTACTATTCCACTTTTGGGAATAACCCCCCATGCAGCAGAGGTTCGCTTCGATAGCACAAGCACGACTATGTTCATAGCAGCACTGTTTACAATAGCAAAGTCATGGAATTAACCTAAATGTCCAACAGTTGACGAGTGGATAAGGAAACTGTGGTACATCTATACAATGGAGTACTACTCAACCATCAAAAATGATGAATTACTGGAGTTTGCTGGGAAATGGATGTCATTAGAAACAATTATATTAAGTGAAGTATCCCAATCCCAGAAAGTTAAGTGTCATATGTACTCCCTAGTAGGTGGCTCCTAGTATCAAACTCACCCAGCCCACATTGAGACACTCAAGGGTAAATCTATGTAATATGGTAATTGCAAGGATTGTGAACAGGAGGGATGGGGTTGGAGAGCCACACCAGACTCAAGGAGAGAGAGGAACATGTTACAGCAGAGAAAATCGACCTCCAAGGAATGCGAGTAAATAATGTGACAACTGGTTAAGTTCACAGACATTCGTTCCTGATCATGTACAACTGAGGGGGTATGAGATAATATAGTCTGGCAGATGAAAAGAGATCTTTTTGCAAATGGATGACTCATCCCTCCCTCACCAAGGTTTCCTGCTTTTATTACATTTATCCTTGAATGTGCTATTATAACAAGACTCCAGTTTAACAGTTTTTTGTCTCTGACCAGGGGGTGACATACAGTGCCCATCAGGATGGAGTGAAGGACATAGCAGGAGCAGCAAAACTGCAAAAGAAAATCAACAAACCACCACCCAGAACTTCAGAGACTCTATATCATCCACATAGAACTAAGCCAGCCTAATCTCCCCCCTTCCTGAAGCTCAGGGACATCTGCGGAAGAGGGGGCCGTAAGATTGTAAGAGCAAAAGGATGGGGGGAGCAATGATTTGAAGAGTCTCCACACTAGATAGGGCAGAAGCAATCATAATAGGACTTTGCATGCCCTGCGCCATGTCCATCACACTATTGACCTCACAAAGTCTAACATCGGCTAAAAGCACCAAGATCCTTGGAGGCAAGGGATTGATGGCCACAGTAGTGTTCCTATGCTTAAGGGGAACACAAGAAGGTGTTCAGGGAAATGCCACTGGGTCCTTTTACGTCATCAGAAAGGAGGACCAAGAGGAGAGTTAGGCATACACAATAAAGGACTCTCTGGGAATTGGGGGGGAGGTACTGGGAGATGGGGAGGGAGGGAGGGGGAACAGGGGTTCGGGGGGATGAGGAGGGGGGAGGGAACTGGTCTACCTATTAAGTTTGTATGAGCGGAAATAATAATAAAAATGTTATTAAAAAAAAAAGAAAGAAAAAAAAAAAATTCCAGGTGGAAAAGGTGGCCAGTATTTCTGGCTCTGGTGGGCAGAGTTGGGGAAATCACAGAGCAAAGCAAAAAGGAGGTAGAAGCAATCCAGAATGAATCCTGAAATCACCCTATATGTCCTCCACAGGGACATAAAAGTACTTTCTAATGCACAAACACTCACACACGCAAAAGTAAATAGTAAAAAATAAAAACAAACAAGAACAAATAAAACCAAAATTAGTTGGAGGAGGAACAAAGATCAGAGCAGAAATGAATGAGAAACTGAAAAACATGAAAAACTGATAAAACTAAGATTTCATTTTTTAAAGAAAAGACAGATGAAATTGATGAACAGAAAGATTTAGCAAAGTCAGGTTAAAAAGAACAAGGAATCAAATAAATAAAATTTGAAATGAAAGAGAATACATTACAGCTGATATTACAGAATATAAAGAGCCATGAAATTGTTATGAACAATTATAAGCCAACAAGTTGGATAATGCGGAAAGAATGGTTAATTTCTCAGAAACATATACCTCATTAATACCCAATCACGATAAAATAAAAAATCCAAGCAAATTAATAACAACTAAGAAAACTAATGTTTCTGACTACCTGAAAGTATAGCCAATAGTTCCACAGGTGAATTCTATCAAATATCTAAAGAAGAATTGATGCTAATACTTCTCAAAGTCTTCCCGAAAAATTAAAGAGAAGGGAGCATTTTTAAACTCGTATTTATGAGAACTGCTTTATGCTAATACTGAGGTCAAATATAGACACTGTACAAAAATTGCAATTTAATAGTTCTGGTGAGGAGGGTTGTAAAAATTATCAACAAAATACTAGCAAATTAGATGCTTAGATTGAAAGGATGGTTCAATACATATAAATCAATAAATGTTAATGGAATATGAGGATTACATGATAATCTCAATAGAACAATACAGAAAAACCTGATGAAACTTCATCCTTTCTTGTTAAAACATATCAGAAAATACATAAGGAATTCATCTTAGTAGAAAAAGAATCACACATGGCAACCCTAAAATTAGCAGCATATTCATTGTTAAAAATGAGAAGGTCAGGGGGTTGGGGATTTAGCTCAGTGGTAGAGCGCTTGCCTAGCAAGCGCAAAGCCCTGGGTTCGGTCCCCAGCACCGAAAAAAAAATGAGAAGGTCAGGAAGAAGGTAATATTACCACTATTTTTATGTGAAGCCCAGCCATAAGCAAAACTAATTAAAGACACCCAAGCTGGAAAGGAAGAAGTGAAATTATCACTGAAGATTTCATTAGCTTCTATAGAATAAAACCCTAAAGATTCCACCAGAAAACTCTCAAATAAACTAATCTAAAACTCTCAAATAAACTAAACGCTTGATGAAAAATCAAAATATGAAAATCACTTATATAGACTAACAATGGGCTATGGGAAATTTCAATTGCACAAAACGAATCTGTTCTGGGAATCTTATGCACAGCATGGTGAGTATAGATATAATAACCATACTATAATTGCAAAGAAAGTACGACTTAGTATTCTTACTATATAAAAAAGGGATAACTATGGACTATTTGAGGTTATATATATATATATATATATATATATATATATATTATATATATATACAATACTAGATTGACAGTAGTAACAACAATATACATACATCTCAAAAATCATGTGGTACATCTTAAATGATAATAAACATTTTTATATGTCAAAAAAAAAAAGAAGTGTACTTGCAACATTTGAGTCAGAGTCCTCCTCACCTGGTTCACTATTTTGGAAATTCATGTCCTGCCTGAACATGTTCCATGCAAATGTCACAAAACAAGGATGATTTTCTCCTGAACGCAAATGTTACAGTGTAGAAACGTCTCCAGGATAATTATCCCCAAGAAGAGCACTTCCGACATTTGATTCTGAATCCTCGGCACTTGGTTCACTATTTTGGAAATTCATGGCCTGCGTGAACATGTTCCATGCAAATGTCTCAAAACAAGGATGATTTCCTCCTGAACGCAGATGTTACAGTGCAGAAATGTCTCTAGGATACTTATCCCCAAGAAGTGCACTTCCTACATTGGATTCTGAATCCTCTGTACTTGGTTCACTATTTTGGAAATCATCTACTGCATGAATAGGTTCCATGGAAACGTCGCAAAACAACTGTGATTTTCTGCAGAACACAAAGAGGGACAGTATCGAAACTTCTGTAGGATACTTACCACTAAGAAGTGCACTTCCAACATTTGACTCTAAGTCATCCACACTTAGTTCTCTATTTTGGAAAGTCTTAGCCTGCATGAACATGTTCTATGGAAGCATTCCAAAACAAGTGTGATACTCTCCTGAACACAAAGAATTACAGTATAGAAACTTTTGTGGGATACGTACCGCTAAGAAGAACAATTGCAATATTTGACTCTGAGTCCTTCTCTCCTGGTTCACTATTCTAAATGTTCCATTGACTGTCGCACAACAAGTGTGACTTTCTCCTGATCACAAAGAGTTACAGTATAGAAACTTCTGTAGGATATGTATCCCAACGAAGTGCACTTGCAACATTTGACTCTGAGTCATCCTCACTTGGTTAACTATTTTGGAAAAATCATGGCCTGCTTGAATATGTTTCATGGAAATGTGGCACAACAACTGTAATTTTCTCCTGAACACAAAGACTTACAGTATAGGAACTTCCATAGGATACTTACCGGTAAGAAGTGCACGTGCAATATTTGACTCTGAACCCTCCTCACTTGGTTCACTATTTTGGAAAATTATCTCCTGCATGAATAGGTTCCATGGAAATGTCACAAAACAAGTGTGATTTTCTGCAGAACACAAAGAGGTAGAGTATCGAAACTTCTGTAGGATACTTATCACTAAGAAGTGCACTTCCAACATTTGACTCTGAGTCCTCGTCACATGGTTTACTATTTTGGAAAATCATGGCCTGTATGAACATATTCCATGCAAATGTCACAAAACAAGGATGATTTCCTCCTGAACGCAAATGTTACAGTGTAGAAACGTCTCTAGGATACTTATCCCCAAGAAGTTCATTTCCTACATTTAATTCTGAATCCCCCGCACTTGGTTCACTAATTTGAAATCATCTCCTGCATGAATACGTTCCATGGAAATGTCACAAAACAAGTGTGATTTTCTGCAGAACACAAAGCGGTACAGTATCGAAACTTCTGTAGGATACTTACCACTAAGAAGTGCACTTCCAACATTTGACTCTAAGTCATCCACACTTAGTTCTCTATTTTGGAAAGTCTTAGCCTGCATGAACATGTTCTATGGAAGCATTCCAAAACAAGTGTGATACTCTCCTGAACACAAAGAATTACAGTATAGAAACTTTTGTGGGATACGTACCGCTAAGAAGAACAATTGCAACATTTGATTTTGAGTCCTTCTGTCTTGGTTCACTATTCTAAATGTTCCATTGACTGTCGCACAACAAGTGTGACTTTCTCCTGATCACAAAGAGTTACAGTATAGAAACTTCTGTAAGATACGTATCCCAACGAAGTGCACTTGCAACATTTGACTCTGAGTCATCCTCACTTGGTTAACTATTTTGGAAAAATCATGGCCTGCTTGAATATGTTTCATGGAAATGTGGCACAACAACTGTAATTTTCTCCTGAACACAAAGACTTACAGTATAGGAACTTCCATAGGATACTTACCGGTAAGAAGTGCACGTGCAATATTTGACTCTGAACCCTCCTCACTTGGTTCACTATTTTGGAAAATTATCTCCTGCATGAATAGGTTCCATGGAAATGTCACAAAACAAGTGTGATTATCTGCAGAACACAAAGAGGTAGAGTATCGAAACTTCTGTAGGATACTCATCACTAAGAAGTGCACTTCCAACATTTGACTCTGAGACCTCGTCACATGGTTCACTATTTTGGAAAATCATGGCCTGTGTGAACATATTCCATGCAAATGTCACAAAACAAGGATGATTTTCTCCTGAACGCAAATGTTACAGTGTAGAAACGTCTCTAGGATACTTTTCCCCAAGAAATTCATTTCCTACATTTAATTCTGAATACTCCGCACTTGGTTCACTAATTTTGAAATCATCTCCTGCATGAATAGGTTCCATGGAAATGTCGCAAAACAAGTGTGATTTTCTGCAGAACACAAAGAGGTACAGTATCGAAACTTCTGTAGGATACTTACCACTAAAAAGTGCACTTCCAACATTTGATTCGGACTCCTCCTCACTTGATTCACTATTTTGGAAAGTCATAGCCTGCGTGAACATGTTCCAGGGAAAGATTGCAACACAAGTGTGATACTCTCCTGAACACCAAGAATGACAGTATAGAAACTTTGGTGGGTTACTTACCGCTAAGAAGAAGAGCACTTGAAACATTTGACTCTGAGTTCTTCTCTCTTGGTTCACTATTTTGGAATATCATGGCTTGCGTGTAAATGTTCAATTGACTGTCGCACAACAAGTGTGACTTTCTCCTGATCACAAAGAGTTACAGTATAGAAACTTCTGTAGGATACGTATCCCAAACAAATGCACTTGCATCATTTGACTCTGAGTCATCCTCAGTTGGTTAACTATTTTGGAAACACCATGGCCTGCTTCAACATGTTCCATGGAAATGTGGCAAAACAACTGTTGTTTTCTCCTGAACACAAAGAGTTACAGTATAGGAAGTTCCGTAGGATACTTACCGGTAAGAAGTGCACGTGCAATATTTGACTCTGAAACCTCTTCACTTGGTTCACTATTTTGGAAAATCATGGCCTGCGTGAACATGTTATATGCAAATGTCGTAAAACAAGTATGGTCTTCTCCTGAACACAAAGTGTTCCAGTATAGAATCTTCTGTAGGATAGTTATCCCTAAGAAGTGCACTTCCAACATTTGACTCTCAGTCCTCCTCACGTGGTTCACCATTTTGGAAAATCAAGGCCTGCGTGAACGTATTCCATGAAAACGTCACAAAACCAGTGTGATTTCCTCCTGAACATAAAAAGTTACATAATATGAACATGTACAGTATTCTTTTTTTTATTATTATTTATTCAACTGTGTGCATGTGCAGTGTGTATGTGTGCGTGTGTGTCTGTGTGTGTTGGTGTGTGTGTAGAACCATGGACGAATTCGTGAACCACCATGGACGCCTCCATCTCCTTCTGCCCTGGGATTCACAGACTCCGCCCTACCAGGACCAGAAGCGCAGGCCGCCCCCGCTTCCGCCTGGCGTCTATACGTGGGATCTGGGATCCGAACTCAGGACCTTTTGCCTCCAAGGCGAAGGCTTAACCCCTGAGCCACCTCTCCAGCCCCAGTATTCTTATCACTGAGAAGTTTAAGTGAAACGTGAATTTGATGCTTCCTGACTTGGTCACTATTTTCAAGCTCATTAGAGGCCTGAACATATTTCGAAGAATCAGCACAAAACAAATGTTGTTTTCACCAAAACACAAAGATTTACAGTCTAGAAACATGTGTAGGATACTTATCTCAAAGAAGTGCACATGCTACATATGACTGTGAGTCCTCTTCACTTGGATCACGATTTTGGAAGGGAATGACATGCATGAACATGTTTCATGGAAACGTCGTACAACAAGTGTGATTTCCTCCTGGACACAAAGAGTTACATTATAGAAAATTTTGTAATGACACTTATCCTAAAGAAGTGCACTCACAACATTTGACTCAGAGTCCTCCTCACCTGACCACGAAGAATGACAGTACAGAAACTTTGGTGGAATACTTACCGCTAAGAAGAAGAGCACTTGCAACATTTGACTCTGAGTCTTTCTGTCTTGGTTCACTCATCTGGAATATCATGGCTTGCGTGTAAATGTTCCATTGACTGTTGCAGAACAAGTGTGACTTTCTCCTGATCACAAAGAGTTACAGCATAGAAACTTCAGTAGGATACGTATCCCAACGAAGTGCACTTGCAATATTTGACTCTGAGTCATCCTCACTTGGTTAACTATTTGGGAAAAATCATGGCCTGCTTCAACATGTTCCATGGAAATGTGGCACAACAACTGTTATTTTCTCCTGAACACAAAGAGTTACAGTATAGGAACTTCCGCAGGACACTTACCAGTCAGAAGTGCACGTGCAATATTTCACTCTGAACCCTCCTCACTTGGTTCACTATTTTGGAAAATCAAGGCCTGCGTGAACATATTGCATGAAAACGTCACAAATCCAGTGTGATTACATCCTGAACATAAAAAGTTACAACGTATGAACATCTGCAGGATTCTTATTACTGAGAAGTAAAAGTGAAACATGTGAATTTGACGCTTCCTCACTTGGTCACTATTTTCAAGCTCATTGCAGGCCTAAACATAGTTGGGAGAATCAGCACAAAATGAATGTTGTTTTCTCAAGAACACAAACTTTTACCGTCTAGAAACCTGTGGAGGATACTCGTCCCAAAGAAGTGCACATGCTACCTATGACTGTGAGTCCTGTCCACTTGGTTCACGATTTTGGAAGGGAATGACATGCATGAACATGTTTCATGGAAACGTCGTACAACAAGTGTGATTTCCTCCTGAACACAAAGAGTTACATTATAGAAACTCTTGTACGACACTTACACTAAAGAAGTGCTCTTGCAAGATTTGACTCAGATCCCTGCTCATTTGGTTCACTATTTTGTAAAATTATGGCCTGTGTGAACATGTGCCATGCAAATGTCACAAAACAAGTATGATTTTCACCAGAACGAAAATGTTGCATTATAGAAACTTCTGTAAGATACTTATCACTAAGAAGTGCACTTCCAGCATTTGACTCTGAATCCTCCTCAGTTGGTTCACTATTTTGGAAATTTATGTCCTGCCTGAACATGTTCCATGCAAATGTCACAAAACAAGTATGATTTACTCCTGAACGCAAATGTTACAGTGTATAAACTTCTCTAGGATACTTATCCCCAAAAAGTGCACTTCCCACATTTGATTCTGAATCCTCCACACTTGGTTCACTATTTTGGAATTCATCTCCTGCATGAATAGTTTCCATGGAAACGTCGCAAAAGAGGTGTGATTTTCTGCAGAATCCAAAGAGGTACAGTATCAAAACTTCTGTAGGATACTTACCACTAACAAGTGCACTTCCAACATTTGAACTCTTAGTCATCCTCAGTTGATTAACTATTTAGGAAAAATCATGGCCTGCTTCAACATGTTCCATGGAAATGTGGCACAACAAATGTTCTTTTGTCCTGAACAAAAAGAGTTACAGTATAGGAACTTGCGTAGGACACTTACCGGTATGAAGTGCACGTGCAATATTTGACTCTGAACGCTCCTCACTTGGTTCACTATTTTGGAAATTCATGGCCTGCGTGAAAATGTTCCATGCAAATGTCACAAAACAAGTATGATCTTCTCCTGAATGCAAAAGTTACAGTGTAGAACCTTCAATAGGATACTTATCCCCAAGAAGTGCACTTCCTACATTTGATTCTGGATCCTCCGCACTTGATTCACTATTGTGTAATTCATCTCCTCCATGAATACGTTCCATGGAAACGTCGCAAACAAGTGTGATTTTCTGCAGAACACAAAGAGGTACATTTTCGAAACTTCTGAAGGATGCTTACCACTAAGAAGTGCACTTCTAACATTTGATTCTGAGTCCTCCTCACTTGGTTCACTATTTTGGAAAATCATAGCCAGTGTGAACATATTCCAGGGACACACTGCAAAACAAGTGTGATACTCTCCTGAACACAAAGAATGACAGTATAGACACTTTGGTGGAACACTTACCGCTAAGAAGAAGAGCACTTGCAACATTTGACTCTGAGTCCTTCTCTCTTGGTTCACTATTTTGGCATATCATGCTTGCGTGTAAATGTTCCATTGACTATCGCGCAACAAGTGTGAATTTCTCCTGATCACAAAGAGTTACAGTATGGACACTTCTGGAGGTTGCGTGTCCCAACGAAGTGCTATTGCAACATAAGACTGAGTCATCCTCATTTGGTTAACTGTTTTGGAAACACCATGGCCTGCTTCAACATGTTCCATGGAAATGTGGCACAACAACTGTTACTTTCTACTGAACACAAAGAGTTACAGTATAAGAACTTCCGTAGGACACTTACCGGTCAGAAGTGCAAGTGCCATATTTGACTCTGAACCCTCGTCACTTGGTTCACTATATTGGAAAATCAAGGCCTGCGTAAACATGTTATATGCAAATGTCGCAAAACAAGTAGGATCTTCTCCTGAACACAAAGTGTTACAGTATAGAATCTTCTGTAGGATACTTATCCCTAAGAAATGCACTTCCAACATTTGACTCTCAGTCCTCCACTCTCTGTTCACCATTTCGGAAAATCAAGGCCTGCGAGAACATATTCCATGAAAACGTCACAAAACCAGTGTGATTTCCTCCTGAATTGAAAAAGTTACAACGTATGAACATCTACAGGATTCTTAACACTGAGAAGTTTAAGGGAAACATGTGAATTTGATGCTTCCTCACTTGGTCACTATTTTCAAGCTCATTACAGGCCTGAACATAGTGGGTAGAATCAGCACAAAAGGAATATTGTTTTCTCCAGAACACAGTTTTACCATCTAGAAACCTGTGTAGGATACTTGTCCAAAAGAAGTGCACATGCTACATATGACTGTGAGTTCTCTTCACTTGGTTCACGATTATGGAAGGGAATGACATGCATGAACATGTTTCATGGAAACGTCGTAAACCAAGTGTGATTTCCTCCTGAACACAAAGAATTACAGTACAGAAACTTCTGTATGACACATATCATAAAGAACTGCACTTGCAAGATTTGACTCAGAGACCGGCTCACTTGGTTCACTATTTTGTAAAATCATGGCCTATGTGAACATGTGCCATGCAAATGTCACAAAACCAGTATGATTTTCTCCTGACGCAAATGTTACAGTATAGGAACTTCTGTAGGATACTTATTCCTAAGAGGTGTACTTCCAGCATTTGACTCTGAATCCTCCTCACTTGGTTCACTATTTTGGAAACTCATGGCCTGCATGAACATGTTTCATGGAAATATCCCAAAACAAGTATGATTTTCACCTGAATGCAAGTGTTACAGTGTAGAAACGTCTCTAGGATACTTATCCCCAAGAAGTTCATTTCCTACATTTAATGCTGAATCCTCCGCACTTGGTTCACTATTTTGGAAATCATCTCCTGCATGAATAGGTTCCATGGAAATGTCACAAAACAAGTTTGATTTTCTGCCGAACACAAAGAGGTACAGTATGGAAACTTCTGTAGGATACTTACCACTAAGAAGTGCACTTCCAACATTAGACTCTGAGTCCTCCGCACTTGGTTCACTATTTTAGAAAATCATAGCCTGCGTGAACATATTCCAGGGAAACATTGCAAAACAAGTGTGATACTCTCCCGAACACAAAGAATGACAGTATAGAAACTTTGCTGTCATACTTACTCCTAAGGGGAAGAGAACGTAGATCCTTGGAGGCAAAGGATTGGCAGCCACAGCAGTGTTCCTATACCTAAGGGGAACACGGGAAAGGGTTCAGGGAAAGGCTCCTGGGTCCTTGTACGTCATCGGAGAGGAGGGCCCAGAGGAAAATCAGACATGCACAAGAAAGGACTCTCTGGGAATTGGGGTGGGAGGCACAGGGGGATGGGGAGGGAGAGGGCTGGGGAAAGGGAGTAGGTGTACGGGGGGAGGAGGAGGGAGGAAGGGAACTTGTGTACCTAATAAGTATGAGCTGAAATAAAAAAAAAAGAAGAAGAGAACTTAAAACATTTGACTCTGAGTCCTTCTCTCTTGGTTCACTGTTTCTGAATATCATGGCTTGCGTGTAAATGACCATTGACTGTCGCACAACAAGCGTGACTTTCTCCTGAAAACAAAGAGTTATAGTATAGAAACTTGCGTAGGATATGTATTGCAACGAAGTGCACTTGCAACATTTGAATCTGAGTCATCCTCACGTGGTTAACTATTTTGGAAAAATCATGGCCTGCTTCAACATGTTCCATGGAAATGTGGCACAACTGTTATTTTCTCCTGAAAACAAAGATTTACAGTATAGGAACTTCCATAGGATACTTACCGGTAAGAAGTTCACGTGCAATATTTGACTCTGAACCCTCCTCACTTGGTTCACTATTTTGGAAATTCATGGCAGGCGGGAATATGTTCCATGCAAATGTCACAAAAACTAGTAAGATTTTCTCCTGAACGCAAATGTTCCAGTGTAGAAACTTCTCTACGATACTTATCCCCAAGAAGTGCACATCCTATATTTGATTCTGAATCCTCCGCACTTGTTTCACTATTTTGGAAATCATCTCCTGCATGAATAGTTCCATGGAAACATGGCAACACAAGTGTGATTTTCTGCGGAACACAAAGAGGTACAGTATCGAAACTTCTGTAGGACACTGATAAGTGCACTTCCAACATTTGACTCTGAGTCCTCCGCACTTGGTTCACTATTTTGCAAAATCATAGCCTGCGTGAACATGTTCCAGGGAAACATTGCAAAGCCAGTATCATACTCTCCCGAATACAAAGAATGACATTATAGAAACTTTGGTGGCATACTTACCCCTAAGAAGAAGAGAACTTGCAACATTTGACTCTGAGTCCTGCTCTCTTGGTTCACTATTTTGGAATATAATGGCTTGCGTGTAAATGTTCCATTGACTGTCGCACAACAAGTGTGACTTTCTCCTGAAAACAAAGAGTTACAGTATAGAAACTTCTGTAGGATACGTATCCCAACGAAGTGTACTTGCAACATTTGCCTCTGAACCCTCCTCACTTGTTTCACTATTTTGGAAATTCATGGCCTGTGTGAACATGTGCATGAAAATGTCAAAAAACAATTATGATTTTCTCCTGGACACAAATGTTACAGTGTAGAACCTTCACTAGGATATTTATCCCCAAGAAGTGCATATCCTACATTTGATTCTGAATCCTCCACACTTGGTTCACTATTTTGGAAATCATCTCCTGCATGAATAGGTTCCATGGAAATGTCACAAAACAAGTGTGATTTTCTGCAGAACACAAAGAGGTACAGTATCGAAACTTAGTAGGATACTTACCACTAAGAAGTGCACTTCCAACATTTGACTCTGAGTCCTCCTCACCTCATCACAAAGAATGACAGTATAGAAACTTTTGTGGGATACTTACCGTTAAGAAGAGCACTTGCAACATTTGACTCTGAGTCCTTCTCTCTTGGTTTATTAGTTTGGAATATCATGGCTTGTGTGTAAATGTTCCATTGACTGAAGCAGAACAAGTGTGACTTTCTCCTGATCACAAAGAGTTACAGTACAGAAACTTCTGTAGGATTTGTATCCCAACGAAGTGCACTTGCAATATTTGACTCTGAGTCATCCTCACTTGGTTAACTATTTTGGAAAAATCATGGCCTGTTTCAACATGTTCCATGGAAATGTGGCACAACGACTGTTATTTTCTCTTGAACACAAAGAGTTACAGTATAGGAACTTCCGTAGGATACTTACCGGTAAGAGGTGCATGTGCAATATTTGACTCTGAACCCTCCTCACTTGGTTCACTATTTTGGAAAATCATGGCCTGCGTGAACATGTTATATGCAAATGTTGCAAAACAAGTAGGATCTTCTCCTGAACACAAAGTGTTAGAGTATAGAATCGTCTGTAGGATACTTATCCCTAAGAAGTTCACTTCAAACATTTGACTCTCACTCCTCCTCTCTTGGTTCACCATTTTGGAAAATCAAGGCCTGCGTGAACATATTCCATGAAAACGTCACAAAACCAGTGTGATTTGCCCCTGAACATAAAAAGTTACAACGTATGAACATCTACAGGATTCTTATCAATGAGACGTGAAAGTGAAAGATGTGAATTTGACGCTTCCTCACTTTGTCACTATTTTCAAGCTCATTACAGGCCTGGACATAGTTGGTAGAATCAGCACAAAACGAATGTTGTTCTCTCCAGAATACAAAGTTTTACCATCTAGAAACCTGTATAGGATACTTGTCCCTCCTATGCACTTGGTTCATGATTTTGGAAGGGAATGACATGCATGAACATGTTTCATTGAAACGTCGTAAACCAAGTGTGATTTCCTCCTGAACAGAAAGAGTTACATTATAGAAACTTCTGTACGACAATTATCGTAAAGAAGTGCACTTGCAAGATATGACTCAGAGACCTGCTCACTTGGTACACTATTTTGTAAAATCATGGCCTGTGTGAACATATGCCATGCAAATGTCACAAAACCAGTATGATTTTCTCCTGAACACAAATGTTACAGTATACAAACTTCTGTAGGATACTTATCCCTAAGAGGTGCACTTCCAGCATTTGACTCTGAATCCTCCTCACTTGGTTCACTATTTTGGAAACTCATGGCCTGCATGAATATGTTTCATGGAAATGTCACAAAACAAGTATGATTTTCACCTGAACGCAAATGTTACAGTGTACAAACTTCACTAGAGTACTTATCTGCAAGAAGTGCACTTCCTATATTTGATTCTGAATGCTCTGCACTTGGTTCACTATTTTGGAAATCATCTCCTACATGAATAGGTTCCATGGAAACATCGCAAAACAAGTGTAATTTTCTCATGAACACAAAGAGGTACAGTATCAAAACTTCTGTAGGATACTTACCACTAATAAGTGCACTTCCAACATTTGACTCTGAGTCCTCCACACTTGGTTCACTATTTTGCAAAATCATAGCCTGCATGATCATGTTCCAGGGAAACACTGCAAAACAAGTGTGATACTCTCCCGAATACAAAGAATGACAGTATAGAAACTTTGGTGGCATACTTACTCCTAAGAAGAAGAGAACTTGCAACATTTGACTCTGAGTCCTGCTCTCTTGGTTCACTATTTCTAAATATCATGGCTTGCGTGTAAATGTTTCATTGACTGTCGCACAACAAGTGTGACTTTCTCCTGAAAACAAAGAGTTACAGTATAGAAACTTCTGTAGGATACGTATCCCAACGAAGTGTACTTGCAACATTTGCCTCTGAACCCTCCTAACTGGTTTCAATATTTTGGAAATTCATGGCTGTGTGAACATGTGCATGCAAATGTCACAAAACAAGTATGATTTTTTCCTGAATGCAAATGTTACAGTGTAGAAACTTCTCTAGGATACTTATCCACAAGAAGCGCACTTCCTACATTTGATTCTGAATCCTCCACACTTGGTTGACTATTTTGGAAATCATCTCCTGCATGAATAGGTTCCATGGAATCGTCGCAGAACAAGTGTGATTTTCTGCATAACACAAAGAGGTACAGTATTGAAACTTCTGTAGGATACTTACCACTAAGAAGTGCACTTCCAACATTTGACTCTGAGTCCTCCTCACTTGAACACAAAGAATGACAGTGTAGAAACTTTTGTGGGATACTTACCGCTAAGGAGAAGAGCACTTGCAACATTTGACTCTGAGTCCTTCTCTCTTGGTTCACTAGTTTGGAATATCATGGCTTGTGTGTAAATGTTCCATTGACTGAAGCAGAACAAGTGTGACTTTCTCCTGATCACAAAGAGTTACAGTATAGAAACTTCTGTAGGATACGTATCCCAACAAAGTGCACTTGCAATATTTGACTCTGAGTCATCCTCACTTGTTTAACTATTTTGGAAAAATCATGGCCTGCTTCAACATGTTCCATGGAAATGTGGCACAACAACTGTTATTTTCTCATGAAGACAAAGAGTTACAGTATAGGAACTTCCATAGGATACTCTCCGGTAAGAAGTGCATGTGAAATATTTGACTCTGAACCCTCCTCACTTGGTTCAATATTTTGGAAAATCATGGCTTGCATGAACATGTGCCATGCAAATGTCACAAAACAAGTATGATTTTCACCAGAACGAAAATGTTACAGTGTACAAACTTCTTTAGGATACTTATCCCTAAGAGGTGCATTTCCAGCATTTGACTCTGAATCCTCCTCACTTGGTTCACTATTTTGGAAATTCATGTCCTGCCTGAACATGTTCCATGCAAATGTCACAAAACAAGTATGATTTACTCCTGAACGCAAATGTTACAGTGTATAAACTTCTCTAGGATACTTATCCCCAAAAAGTGCACTTCCCACATTTGATTCTGAATCCTCCACACTTGGTTCACTATTTTGGAATTCATCTCCTGCATGAATAGTTTCCATGGAAACGTCGCAAAAGAGGTGTGATTTTCTGCAGAATCCAAAGAGGTACAGTATCAAAACTTCTGTAGGATACTTACCACTAACAAGTGCACTTCCAACATTTGAACTCTTAGTCATCCTCAGTTGATTAACTATTTAGGAAAAATCATGGCCTGCTTCAACATGTTCCATGGAAATGTGGCACAACAAATGTTCTTTTGTCCTGAACAAAAAGAGTTACAGTATAGGAACTTGCGTAGGACACTTACCGGTATGAAGTGCACGTGCAATATTTGACTCTGAACGCTCCTCACTTGGTTCACTATTTTGGAAATTCATGGCCTGCGTGAAAATGTTCCATGCAAATGTCACAAAACAAGTATGATCTTCTCCTGAATGCAAAAGTTACAGTGTAGAACCTTCAATAGGATACTTATCCCCAAGAAGTGCACTTCCTACATTTGATTCTGGATCCTCCGCACTTGATTCACTATTGTGTAATTCATCTCCTCCATGAATACGTTCCATGGAAACGTCGCAAACAAGTGTGATTTTCTGCAGAACACAAAGAGGTACATTTTTGAAACTTCTGAAGGATGCTTACCACTAAGAAGTGCACTTCTAACATTTGATTCTGAGTCCTCCTCACTTGGTTCACTATTTTGGAAAATCATAGCCAGTGTGAACATATTCCAGGGACACACTGCAAAACAAGTGTGATACTCTCCTGAACACAAAGAATGACAGTATAGACACTTTGGTGGAACACTTACCGCTAAGAAGAAGAGCACTTGCAACATTTGACTCTGAGTCCTTCTCTCTTGGTTCACTATTTTGGCATATCATGTCTTGCGTGTAAATGTTCCATTGACTATCGCGCAACAAGTGTGAATTTCTCCTGATCACAAAGAGTTACAGTATGGACACTTCTGGAGGTTGCGTATCCCAACGAAGTGCTATTGCAACATAAGACTGAGTCATCCTCATTTGCTTAACTGTTTTGGAAACACCATGGCCTGCTTCAACATGTTCCATGGAAATGTGGCACAACAACTGTTACTTTCTACTGAACACAAAGAGTTACAGTATAAGAACTTCCGTAGGACACTTACCGGTCAGAAGTGCAAGTGCCATATTTGACTCTGAACCCTCGTCACTTGGTTCACTATATTGGAAAATCAAGGCCTGCGTAAACATGTTATATGCAAATGTCGCAAAACAAGTAGGATCTTCTCCTGAACACAAAGTGTTACAGTATAGAATCTTCTGTAGGATACTTATCCCTAAGAAATGCACTTCCAACATTTGACTCTCAGTCCTCCACTCTCTGTTCACCATTTCGGAAAATCAAGGCCTGCGAGAACATATTCCATGAAAACGTCACAAAACCAGTGTGATTTCCTCCTGAAATGAAAAAGTTACAACGTATGAACATCTACAGGATTCTTATCACTGAGAAGTTTAAGTGAAACATGTGAATTTGATGCTTCCTCACTTGGTCACTATTTTCAAGCTCATTACAGGCCTGAACATAGTGGGTAGAATCAGCACAAAACGAATATTGTTTTCTCCAGAACACAGTTTTACCATCTAGAAACCTGTGTAGGATACTTGTCCAAAAGAAGTGCACATGCTACATATGACTGTGAGTCCTCTTCACTTGGTTCACGATTTTGGAAGGGAATGACATGCATGAACATGTTTCATGGAAACGTCGTAAACCAAGTGTGATTTCCTCCTGAACACAAAGAGTTACAGTACAGAAACTTCTGTATGACACATATCGTAAAGAACTGCACTTGCAAGATTTGACTCAGAGACCGGCTCACTTGGTTCACTATTTTGTAAAATCATGGCCTGTGTGAATATGTGCCATGCAAATGTCACAAAACCAGTATGATTTTCTCCTGACGCAAATGTTACAGTATAGGAACTTCTGTAGTATACTTATTCCTAAGAGGTGTACTTCCAGCATTTGACTCTGAATCCTCCTCACTTGGTTCACTATTTTGGAAACTCATTGCCTGCATGAACATGTTTCATGGAAATATCCCAAAACAAGTATGATTTTCACCTGAACGCAAGTGTTACAGTGTAGAAACGTCTCTAGGATACTTATCCCCAAGAAGTTCATTTCCTACATTTAATACTGAATCCTCCGCACTTGGTTCACTATTTTGGAAATCATCTCCTGCATGAATAGGTTCCATGGAAATGTCACAAAACAAGTTTGATTTTCTGCCGAACACAAAGAGGTACAGTATGGAAACTTCTGTAGGATACTTACCACTGAGAAGTGCACTTCCAACATTAGACTCTGAGTCCTCCGCACTTGGTTCACTATTTTAGAAAATCATAGCCTGCGTGAACATATTCCAGGGAAACATTGCAAAACAAGTGTGATACTCTCCCGAACACAAAGAATGACAGTATAGAAACTTTGCTGTCATACTTACTCCTAAGGGGAAGAGAACGTAGATCCTTGGAGGCAAAGGATTGGCAGCCACAGCAGTGTTCCTATACCTAAGGGGAACACGGGAAAGGGTTCAGGGAAAGGCCCCTGGGTCCTTGTACGTCATCGGAGAGGAGGGCCCAGAGGAAAATCAGACATGCACAAGAAAGGACTCTCTGGGAATTGGGGTGGGAGGCACAGGGGGATGGGGAGGGAGAGGGCTGGGGAAGGGGATTAGGTGTACGGGGGGAGGAGGAGGGAGGAAGGGAACTTGTGTACCTAATAAGTTTGTATGAGATGAAATAAAAAAAAAGAAGAAGAGAACTTAAAACATTTGACTCTGAGTCCTTCTCTCTTGGTTCACTGTTTCTGAATATCATGGCTTGCGTGTAAATGACCATTGACTGTCGCACAACAAGCGTGACTTTCTCCTGAAAACAAAGAGTTATAGTATAGAAACTTGCGTAGGATATGTATTGCAACGAAGTGCACTTGCAACATTTGAATCTGAGTCATCCCACGTGGTTAACTATTTTGGAAAAATCATGGCCTGCTTCAACATGTTCCATGGAAAGGTGGCACAACTGTTATTTTCTCCTGAAAACAAAGATTTACAGTATAGGAACTCCATAGGATACTTACCGGTAAGAGTTCACGTGCAATATTTGACCTGAACCCTCCCACTTGGTTCACTATTTTGGAAATTCAGGCAGGCGGGAATATGTTCCATGCAAATGTCACAAAAACTAGTAAGAATTTTCTCCTGAACGCAATGTTCCAGTGTAGAAACTTCTCTACGAACTTATCCCCAAGAAGTCACATCCTATATTGATTCTGAATCCTCCCGCCACTGTTCATATTTGGAATCATTCCTGCATGAATAGTTCCATGGAAACATGGCAACACAGTGTGATTTTCTGCGGAACACAAAGAGGTACAGTATCGAAACTTCTGTAGGACACTGATAAGTGCACTCCAACATTTGACTCTGAGTCCTCCGCACTTGGTTCACTATTTTGCAAAATCATAGCCTGCGTGAACATGTTCCAGGGAAACATTGCAAAGCCAGTATCATACTCTCCCGAATACAAAGAATGATTATAGAAACTTTGGTGGCATACTTACCCCTAAGAAGAAGAGACTTGCAACATTTGACTCTTAGTCCTGCTCTCTTGGTTCACTATTTTGGAATATAATGGCTTGCGTGTAAATGTTCCATTGACTGTTGCACAACAAGTGTGACTTTCTCCTGAAAACAAAGAGTTACAGTATAGAAACTTCTGTAGGTACATATCCCAACGAAGTGTACTTGCAACATTCACCTCTGAACCCTCCTCACTTGTTGTTCACTATTTTGGAAATTCATGGCCTGTGTGAACATGTGCATGAAAATGTCAAAACAATTATGATTTTCTCCTGGACACAAATGTTTCAGTGTAGAACCTTCACTAGGATATTTTCCCCAAGAAGTGCATATCCTACATTTGATTCTGATCCTCCACACTTGGTTCACTATTTTGGAAATCATCTCCTGCATGAATAGTTCATGGAAATGTCCAAAAACGTGTGATTTTCTGCAGAACACAAAGAGGTACAGTATCGAAACTTAGTAGGATACTTACCACTAAGAAGTGCACTTCCAACATTGACTCTGTCCTCCTCACTCATCACAAAGAATGACAGTATAGAAACTTTTGTGGATACTTACCGTTAGAGAGACACTTGCAACATTTGACTCTGAGTCCTTCTCTCTTGGTTCTAGTTTGGAATATCATGGCTTGTGTGTAAATGTTCCATTGACTGAAGCAGACGAGTTTGACTTTCTCCTGATCACAAAGAGTTACAGTACAGAACTTCTGTAGGATTTGTATCCCAACGAAGTGCACTTGCCATATTTGACTCTGAGTCATCCTCACTTGGTTAACTATTTGGAAAAATCATGGCCTGTTTCAACATGTTCCATGGAAATTGTGGCACAACAACTGTTATTTTCTCTTGAACACAAAGAGTTCAGTATAGGAACTTCCGTAGGATACTTACCGGTAAGAGGTGCATGTGCAATATTTGACTCTGAACCCTCCTCACTTGGTTCACTATTGGAAAATCATGGCCTGCGTGAACATGTTATATGCAAATGTTGCAAAACAAGTAGGATCTTCTCCTGAACACAAAGTGTTAGAGTATACAATCTTCTGTAGGATACTTATCCCTAAGAGTTCACTTCAACATTTGCTCTCACTCCTCCTCTCTGGTTCACCATTTTGGAAAATCAAGGCCTGCGTGAACATATTCCATGAAACGTCACAAACCCGTGTGATTATCTCCTGAAAAAGTTACAACGTATGAACATCTACAGGATTCTTATCAATGAGAAGTGAAAGTGAAAGATGTGAATTTGACGCTTCCTCACTTGTCACTATTTTCCAGCTCATTACAGGCCTGGACATAGTTGGTAGAATCAGCACAAAACGAATGTTGTTCTCTCCAGAAACAAGTTTTACCATCTAGAACCTGATAGGATACTTGTCCCTCCTATGCACTTGGTTCATGATTTTGGAAGGGAATGACATGCATGAACATGTTTCATTGAAACGTCTAAACCAAGTGTGATTTCTCCTGAACACAAAGAGTTACATTATAGAAACTTCTGTAGGACACTATCGTAAAGAAGTGCACTTGCAAGATATGATCAGAGACCTGCTCACTTGGTACACTATTTTGTAAAATCATGGCCTGTGTGAACTATGCCCTGCAAATGTCACAAAACCAGTATGATTTTCTCCTGAACACAAATGTTACAGTATACAAACTTCTGTAGGATACTATCCTAGAGGTGTACTTCCAGCATTTGACTCTGAATCCTCCTCACTTGGTTCACTATTTTGGAAACTCATGGCCTGCATGAACATGTTTCATGGAAATATCCCAAAACAGTATGATTTTCACCTGAACGCAAGTGTTACAGTGTAGAAACGTCTCTAGGATACTTCTCCCAAGAAGTTCATTTCTACATTTAATACTGAATCCTCCGCACTTGGTTCATATTTTGGAAATCATCTCCTGCATGAATAGGTTCCATGGAAATGTCACAAAACAAGTTTGATTTTCTGCCGAACACAAAGAGGTACAGTATGGAAACTTCTGTAGGATACTTACCACTAAGAAGTGCACTTCCAACATTAGACTCTGAGTCCTCCCACTTGGTTCACTATTTTAGAAAATCATAGCCTGCGTGAACATATTCCAGGGAAACATTGCAAAACAAGTGTGATACTTCCCGAACACAAAGAATGACAGTATAGAAACTTTGCTGTCATACTTACTCCTAAGGGGAAGGAACGTAGATCCTTGGAGGCAAGGTTGGCAGCCACAGCAGTGTTCTTATACCTAAGGGGAACACAAGAAGGGTTCCGGGAAAGGCCCCTGGGTCCTTGTACGTCATCGGAGAGGAGGGCCCAGAGGAAAATCAGACATGCACAAGAAAGGACTCTTGGGAATTGGGTGGGAGGCACAGGGGGATGGGGGGGAGGGCTGGGGAAGGGGAGTAGTGTACGGGGGGAGAGGAGGGAGGAAGGGAACTTGTGTACCTAATAAGTTTGTATGAGCTGAAATAAAAACAAAAGAAGAAGAGAACTTAAAACATTTGACTCTGAGTCCTCTCTCTCTGGTTACTGTTTCTGAATATCATGGCTTGCGTGTAAATGACCATTGACTGTCGCACAACAAGTGTGACTCTCTCCTGAAAACAAGAGTTATAGTATAGAAACTTGCGTAGGATATGTATTGCAACGAAGTGCACTTGCAACATTTGAATCTGAGTCATCCTCACGTGGTTAACTATTTTGGAAAAAATCAGGCCTGCTTCAACATGTTCCATGGAAATGTGGCACAACTGTATTTTCTCCTGAAAACAAAGATTTACAGTATAGGAACTTCCATAGGATACTTACCGGTAAGAAGTTCACGTGCATATTTGACTCTGAACCCTCCTCACTTGGTTCACTATTTTGGAAATTCAGGCAGGGCGGGAATTGTTCCATGCAATGTCACAAAAACTAGTAAGATTTTCTCCTGAACGCAAATGTTCCAGTGTAGAAACTTCTCTACGATACTTATCCCCAAGAAGTGCACATCCTATATTTGATTCTGAATCCTCCGCACTTGTTTCACTATTTTGGAAATCATCTCCTGCATGAATAGTTCCATGGAAACATGGCAACACAAGTGTGATTTTCTGCGGAACACAAGAGGTACAGTATCGAAACTTCTGTAGGACACTAAGTGCACTTCCAACATTTGACTCTGAGTCCTCCGCACTTGGTTCACTATTTTGCAAAATCATAGCCTGCGTGAACATGTTCCAGGGAAACATTGCAAAGCCGTATCATACTCTCCCGAATACAAAGAATGACATTATAGAAACTTTGGTGGCATACTTACCCCTAAGAGAGAGAACTTGCAACATTTGACTCGAGTCCTGCTCTCTTGGTTCACTATTTTGGAATATAATGGCTTGCGTGTAAATGTTCCATTGACTGTCGCAAACAAGTGTGACTTTCTCCTGAAAACAAAGAGTTCAGTATAGAAACTTCTGTAGGATACGTATCCCAACGAGTGTACTTGCAACATTTGCCTCTGAAACCTCCCTCACTTGTTTCACTATTTTGGAAATTCATGGCCTGTGTGAACATGTGCATGAAAATGTCAAAAAACAATTATGATTTTCTCCTGGACACAAATGTTACAGTGTAAACCTTCACTAGGATATTTTCCCCAAGAAGTGCATATCCTACATTTGATTCTGAATCCTCCACACTTGGTTCACTATTTGGAAATCATCTCCTGCATGAATAGGTTCCATGGAAATGTCACAAAACAAGTGTGATTTTCTGCAGAACACAAGAGGTACAGTATCGAAACTTAGTAGGATACTTACCACTAGAAGTGCACTTCCAACATTTGACTCTGAGTCCTCCTCACCTCATCACAAGAATGACAGTATAGAAACTTTTGTGGGATACTTACCGTTAAGAAGAGCACTTGCAACATTTGACTCTGAGTCCTTCTCTCTTGGTTATTAGTTTGGAATATCATGGCTGTGTGTAATGTTCCATTGACTGAAGCAGAAACAGTGTGACTTTCTCCTGATCACAAAGAGTTACAGTACAGAAACTTCTGTAGGATTGTATCCCACGAATGCACTTGCAATATTGACTCTGAGTCATCCCACTTGGTTAACTATTTTGGAAAAATCATGGCCTGTTTCAACATGTTCCATGGAAATGTGGCACAACGACTGTTATTTCTCTTGAACAACACAAAGAGTTACGTATAGGAACTTCGTAGATACTTACCGGTAAGAGGTGATGTGCAATATTTGACTCTGAACCCTCCTCACTTGGTTCACTATTTGGAAAATCATGGCCTGCGTGCAATGTTATATGCAATGTTGCAAAACAAGTAGGATCTTCCTGAACACAAAGTGTTAGAGTATAGAATCGTCTGTAGGATACTTATCCCTAAGAAGTTCACTTCAAACATTTGACTCTCACTCCTCCTCTCTTTGTTCACCATTTTGGAAAATCAAGGCCTGCGTGAACATATTCCATGAAAACGTCACAAAACCAGTGTGATTTGCCCCTGAACATAAAAAGTTACAACGTATGAACATCTACAGGATTCTTATCAATGAGACGTGAAAGTGAAAGATGTGAATTTGACACTTCCTCATTTGTCACTATTTTCAAGCTCATTACAGGCCTGGACATAGTTGGTAGAATCAGCACAAAACGAATGTTGTTCTCTCCAGAATACAAAGTTTTCCATCTAGAAACCTGTATAGGATACTTGTCCCTCCTATGCACTTGGTTCATGATTTTGGAAGGGAATGACATGCATGAACATGTTTCATTGAAACGTCGTAAACCAAGTTGATTTCCTCTGAAACGAAGAGTTACATTATAGAAACTTCTGTACGACATTATCGTAAAGAAGTGCACTTGCAAGATATGACTCCGAGACCTGCTACTTGGTACTATTTTGTAAAATCATGGCCTGTGTGAACATATGCCATGCAATGTCACAAACCAGTATGATTTTCTCCTGAACACAAATGTTACAGTATAAACTTCTGTAGGATACTTTCCCTAAGGGTGCACTTCCAGCATTTGACTCTGAATCCTCCTCACTTGGTTCACTATTTTGGAAACTCATGGCCTGCATGAATATGTTTCATGGAATGAATCACAAAACAAGTATGATTTTCACCTGAACGCATGTTACAGTGTACAAACTTCACTAGAGTACTTATCTGCAAGAAGTGCACTTCCTTATTTGATTCTGAATGCTCTGCACTTGGTTCACTATTTTGGAAATATCTCCTACATGATAGGTTCCATGGAAACATCGCAAAACAAGTGTAATTTTCTCATGAACACAAGAGGTACAGTATCAAAACTTCTGTAGGATACTTACCACTAATAGTGCACTTCCAACATTTGACTCTGAGCCTCCACACTTGGTTCACTATTTTGCAAATCATAGCCTGCATGCATGTTCCAGGGAAACACTGCAAAACAAGTGTGATACTCTCCCGAAACAAAGAATGACAGTATAGAAAACTTTGGTGGCATACTTACTCCTAAGAAGAAGAGAACTTGCACATTTGACTCTGAGTCCTGCTCTCTTGGTTCACTATTTCTAAATATCATGGCTTGCGTGTAAATGTTTCATTGACTGTCGCACACAAGTGTGACTTTCTCCTGAAAACAAAGAGTTACAGTATAGAAACTTCTGTAGGATACGTATCCCACGAGTAGTACTTGCAACATTTGCCTCTGAACCCTCCTAACTGGTTTCAATATTTTGGAAATTCTGGCTGTGTGAACATGTGCATGCAAATGTCACAAAACAAGTATGATTTTTTCCTGAATGCAATGTTACAGTGTAGAAACTTCTCTAGGATACTTATCCACAAGAAGCGCACTTCCTACATTTGATTCTGAATCCTCCACACTTGGTTGACTATTTTGGAAATCATCTCCTGCATGAATAGGTTCCATGGAATCGTCGCGAGAACAAGTGTGATTTTCTGCATAACACAAAGAGGTACAGTATTGAAACTTCTGTAGGATACTTACCACTAGAAGTGCACTTCCAACATTTGACTCTGAGTCCTCCTCACTTGACACAAAGAATGACAGTGGAAACTTTTGTGGGATACTTACCGCTAAGGAGAAGAGCACTTGCAACATTTGACTCTGAGTCCTTCTCTCTTGGTTCACTAGTTTGGAATATCATGGCTTGTGTGTAAATGTTCCATTGACTGAAGCAGAACAAGTGTGACTTTCTCTGATCACAAAGAGTTACAGTATAGAAACTTCTGTAGGTACGTATCCCAACAAAGTGCACTTGCAATATTTGACTCTGAGTCATCCTCCACTGTTTACTATTTTGGAAAAATCATGCTGCTTCAACATGTTCCATGGAATGTGGCACAACAACTGTTATTTTCTCATGAAGACAAAGAGTTACAGTATAGGAACTTCCATAGGATCTCTCCGGTAAGAAGTGCATGTGAAATATTTGACTCTGAACCCTCTCACTTGGTTCAATATTTTGGAAAACTATGGCTTGCATGAACATGTGCCATGCAAATGTCACAAAACAAGTAGATTTTCACCAGAACGAAAATGTTACAGTGTACAAACTTCTTTAGGATACTTATCCCTAGAGGTGCTTTCCAGCATTTGACTCTGAATCCTCCTCATTGGTTCACTATTTTGGAAATTCATGTCCTGCCTGAACATGTTCCATGCAAATGTCACAAAACAAGTATGATTTACTCCTGAACGCAAATGTTACGTGTATAAACTTCTCTAGGATACTTATCCCCAAAAAGTGCACTTCCCACATTTGATTCTGAATCCTCCACACTTGGTTCACTATTTTGGAATTCATCTCCTGCATGAATAGTTTCCATGAAACGTCGCAAAGAGGTGTGATTTTCTGCAGAATCCAAAGAGGTACAGTATCAAAACTTCTGTAGGATACTTACCACTAACAGTGCACTTCCAACATTTGAACTCTTAGTCATCCTCAGTTGATTAACTATTTAGGAAAAATCATGGCCTGCTTCAACATGTTCCATGGAATGTGGCACAACAATGTTTTTGTCCTGAACAAAAAGTAAGTTACGTATAGGAACTTGGTGGACACTTACCGGTATGAAGTGCACGTGCAATATTTGACTCTGAACGCTCCTCACTTGGTTCACTATTTTGGAAATTCATGGCCTGCGTGAAAATGTTCCATGCAAATGTCACAAAACAAGTTGATCTTCTCCTGATGCAAAGTTACAGTGTAGAACCTTCAATGGATAATATCCCCAAGAAGTGCACTTCCTACATTTGATTCTGGATCCTCCGCACTTGATTCACTATTGTGTATTCATCTCCTCCATGAATACGTTCCATGGAAACGTCGCAAACAAGTGTGTTTTCTGCAGAACACAAGAGGTACATTTTGAAACTTCTGAAGGATGCTTACCACTAAGAAGTGCACTTCTAACATTTGATTCTGAGTCCTCCTCACTTGGTTCACTATTTTGGAAATCATAGCCAGTGTGAACAATCCAGGGACACACTGCAAAACAAGTGTGATACTCTCCTGAACACAAGAATGACAGTATAGACACTTTGGTGGAACACTTACCGCTAAGAAGAAAGCACTTGAACATTTTGACTCTGAGTTCGCTCCTGGGTTCACTATTTTTGGCATATCATGTCTTGCGTGTAAATGTTCCATTGACTATCGCGCAACAAGGGTGAATTTCTCCTGATCACAAAGAGTTACAGTATGGACACTTCTGGAGGTTGCGTAGCCCAACGAAGTGCTATTGCATCATAAGACTGAGTCATCCTCATTTGCTATAACTGTTTTGGAAACACCATGTGCCTGCTTCAACATGTTCCATGGAAATGTGGCACAACAACTGTTACTTTTCTACTGAACACAAAGAGTTCAGTATAAGAAACTTCCGTAGGACACTTACCGTATCAGAAGTGCAAGTGCCATATTTGACTCTGAACCCTCGTCTACTTGTCACTTGGTTCACTATATTGGAAAATCACGGCCCTGCGTAAACATGTTATATGCAAATGTCGCAAAAACAGTAGGATCTTCTCCTGAACACAAAGTGTTACAGTATAGAATCTTCTGTAGGATACTTATCCCTAAGAAATGCACTTCCAACATTTGACTCTCAGTCCTCCACTCTCTGTTCACCATTTCGGAAAATCAAGGCCTGCGAGAACATATTCCATGAAAACGTCACAAAACCAGTGTGATTTCCTCCTGAAATGAAAAAAGTTACAACGTATGAACATCTACAGGATTCTTATCACTGAGAAGTTTAAGTGAAACATGTGAATTTGATGCTTCCTCACTTGGTCACTATTTTCAAGCTCATTACAGGCCTGAACATAGTGGGTAGAATCAGCACAAAACGAATATTGTTTTCTCCAGAACACAGTTTTACCAATCTAGAAACCTGTGGTAGGATACTTGTCCAAAAGAAGTGCACATGCTACATATGACTGTGAGTCCTCTTCACTTGGTTCACGATTTTGGAAGGGAATGACATGCATGAACATGTTTCATGGAAACGTCGTAAACCAAGTGTGATTTCCTCCTGAACACAAAGAGTTACAGTACAGAAACTTCTGTATGACACATATCGTAAAGAACTGCACTTGCAAGATTTGACTCAGAGACCGGCTCACTTGGTTCACTATTTTGTAAAATCATGGCCTGTGTGAATATGTGCCATGCAAATATCACAAAACCAGTATGATTTTCTCCTGACGCAAATGTTACAGTATAGGAACTTCTGTAGTATACTTATTCCTAAGAGGTGTACTTCCAGCATTTGACTCTGAATCCTCCTCACTTGGTTCACTATTTTGGAAACTCATTGCCTGCATGAACATGTTTCATGGAAATATCCCAAAACAAGTATGATTTTCACCTGAACGCAAGTGTTACAGTGTAGAAACGTCTCTAGGATACTTATCCCCAAGAAGTTCATTTCCTACATTTAATACTGAATCCTCCGCACTTGGTTCACTATTTTGGAAATCATCTCCTGCATGAATAGGTTCCATGGAAATGTCACAAAACAAGTTTGATTTTCTGCCGAACACAAAGAGGTACAGTATGGAAACTTCTGTAGGATACTTACCACTGAGAAGTGCACTTCCAACATTAGACTCTGAGTCCTCCGCACTTGGTTCACTATTTTAGAAAATCATAGCCTGCGTGAACATATTCCAGGGAAACATTGCAAAACAAGTGTGATACTCTCCCGAACACAAAGAATGACAGTATAGAAACTTTTCTGTCATACTTACTCCTAAGGGGAAGAGAACGTAGATCCTTGGAGGCAAAGGATTGGCAGCCACAGCAGTGTTCCTATACCTAAGGGGAACACGGGAAAGGGTTCAGGGAAAGGCCCCTGGGTCCTTGTACGTCATCGGAGAGGAGGGCCCAGAGGAAAATCAGACATGCACAAGAAAGGACTCTCTGGGAATTGGGGTGGGAGGCACAGGGGGATGGGGAGGGAGAGGGCTGGGGAAGGGGATTAGGTGTACGGGGGGAGGAGGAGGGAGGAAGGGAACTTGTGTACCTAATAAGTTTGTATGAGATGAAATAAAAAAAAAAGAAGAAGAGAACTTAAAACATTTGACTCTGAGTCCTTCTCTCTTGGTTCACTGTTTCTGAATATCATGGCTTGCGTGTAAATGACCATTGACTGTCGCACAACAAGCGTGACTCTCTCCTGAAAACAAAGAGTTATAGTATAGAAACTTGCGTAGGATATGTATTGCAACGAAGTGCACTTGCAACATTTGAATCTGAGTCATCCTCACGTGGTTAACTATTTTGGAAAAATCATGGCCTGCTTCAACATGTTCCATGGAAATGTGGCACAACTGTTATTTTCTCCTGAAAACAAAGATTTACAGTATAGGAACTTCCATAGGATACTTACCGGTAAGAAGTTCACGTGCAATATTTGACTCTGAACCCTCCTCACTTGGTTCACTATTTTGGAAATTCATGGCAGGCGGGAATATGTTCCATGCAAATGTCACAAAAACTAGTAAGATTTTCTCCTGAACGCAAATGTTCCAGTGTAGAAACTTCTCTACGATACTTATCCCCAAGAAGTGCACATCCTATATTTGATTCTGAATCCTCCGCACTTGTTTCACTATTTTGGAAATCATCTCCTGCATGAATAGTTCCATGGAAACATGGCAACACAAGTGTGATTTTCTGCGGAACACAAAGAGGTACAGTATCGAAACTTCTGTAGGACACTGATAAGTGCACTTCCAACATTTGACTCTGAGTCCTCCGCACTTGGTTCACTATTTTGCAAAATCATAGCCTGCGTGAACATGTTCCAGGGAAACATTGCAAAGCCAGTATCATACTCTCCCGAATACAAAGAATGACATTATAGAAACTTTGGTGGCATACTTACCCCTAAGAAGAAGAGAACTTGCAACATTTGACTCTGAGTCCTGCTCTCTTGGTTCACTATTTTGGAATATAATGGCTTGCGTGTAAATGTTCCATTGACTGTCGCACAACAAGTGTGACTTTCTCCTGAAAACAAAGAGTTACAGTATAGAAACTTCTGTAGGATACATATCCCAACGAAGTGTACTTGCAACACTTACCTCTGAACCCTCCTCACTTGTTTCACTATTTTGGAAATTCATGGCCTGTGTGAACATGTGCATGAAAATGTCAAAAAACAATTATGATTTTCTCCTGGACACAAATGTTACAGTGTAGAACCTTCACTAGGATATTTATCCCCAAGAAGTGCATATCCTACATTTGATTCTGAATCCTCCACACTTGGTTCACTATTTTGGAAATCATCTCCTGCATGAATAGGTTCCATGGAAATGTCACAAAACAAGTGTGATTTTCTGCAGAACACAAAGAGGTACAGTATCGAAACTTAGTAGGATACTTACCACTAAGAAGTGCACTTCCAACATTTGACTCTGAGTCCTCCTCACCTCATCACAAAGAATGACAGTATAGAAACTTTTGTGGGATACTTACCGTTAAGAAGAGCACTTGCAACATTTGACTCTGAGTCCTTCTCTCTTGGTTCACTAGTTTGGAATATCATGGCTTGTGTGTAAATGTTCCATTGACTGAAGCAGAACGAGTGTGACTTTCTCCTGATCACAAAGAGTTACAGTACAGAAACTTCTGTAGGATTTGTATCCCAACGAAGTGCACTTGCAATATTTGACTCTGAGTCATCCTCACTTGGTTAACTATTTTGGAAAAATCATGGCCTGTTTCAACATGTTCCATGGAAATGTGGCACAACGACTGTTATTTTCTCTTGAACACAAAGAGTTACAGTATAGGAACTTCCGTAGGATACTTACCGGTAAGAGGTGCATGTGCAATATTTGACTCTGAACCCTCCTCACTTGGTTCACTATTTTGGAAAATCATGGCCTGCGTGAACATGTTATATGCAAATGTTGCAAAACAAGTAGGATCTTCTCCTGAACACAAAGTGTTAGAGTATACAATCTTCTGTAGGATACTTATCCCTAAGAAGTTCACTTCAAACATTTGACTCTCACTCCTCCTCTCCTGGTTCACCATTTTGGAAAATCAAGGCCTGCGTGAACATATTCCATGAAAACGTCACAAAACCAGTGTGATTATCTCCTGAACATAAAAAGTTACAACGTATGAACATCTACAGGATTCTTATCAATGAGACGTGAAAGTGAAAGATGTGAATTTGACGCTTCCTCACTTTGTCACTATTTTCAAGCTCATTACAGGCCTGGACATAGTTGGTAGAATCAGCACAAAACGAATGTTGTTCTCTCCAGAATACAAAGTTTTACCATCTAGAAACCTGTATAGGATACTTGTCCCTCCTATGCACTTGGTTCATGATTTTGGAAGGGAATGACATGCATGAACATGTTTCATTGAAACGTCGTAAACCAAGTGTGATTTCCTCCTGAACACAAAGAGTTACATTATAGAAACTTCTGTACGACACTTATCGTAAAGAAGTGCACTTGCAAGATATGATTCAGAGACCTGCTCACTTGGTACACTATTTTGTAAAATCATGGCCTGTGTGAACATATGCCATGCAAATGTCACAAAACCAGTATGATTTTCTCCTGAACACAAATGTTACAGTATACAAACTTCTGTAGGATACTTATCCCTAAGAGGTGTACTTCCAGCATTTGACTCTGAATCCTCCTCACTTGGTTCACTATTTTGGAAACTCATGGCCTGCATGAACATGTTTCATGGAAATATCCCAAAACAAGTATGATTTTCACCTGAACGCAAGTGTTACAGTGTAGAAACGTCTCTAGGATACTTATCCCCAAGAAGTTCATTTCCTACATTTAATACTGAATCCTCCGCACTTGGTTCACTATTTTGGAAATCATCTCCTGCATGAATAGGTTCCATGGAAATGTCACAAAACAAGTTTGATTTTCTGCCGAACACAAAGAGGTACAGTATGGAAACTTCTGTAGGATACTTACCACTAAGAAGTGCACTTCCAACATTAGACTCTGAGTCCTCCCCACTTGGTTCACTATTTTAGAAAATCATAGCCTGCGTGAACATATTCCAGGGAAACATTGCAAAACAAGTGTGATACTCTCCCGAACACAAAGAATGACAGTATAGAAACTTTGGTGTCATACTTACTCCTAAGGGGAAGAGAACGTAGATCCTTGGAGGCAAAGGATTGGCAGCCACAGCAGTGTTCTTATACCTAAGGGGAACACAAGAAAGGGTTCAGGGAAAGGCCCCTGGGTCCTTGTACGTCATCGGAGAGGAGGGCCCAGAGGAAAATCAGACATGCACAAGAAAGGACTCTCTGGGAATTGGGGTGGGAGGCACAGGGGGATGGGGAGGGAGAGGGCTGGGGAAGGGGAGTAGGTGTACGGGGGGAGGAGGAGGGAGGAAGGGAACTTGTGTACCTAATAAGTTTGTATGAGCTGAAATAAAAACAAAAGAAGAAGAGAACTTAAAACATTTGACTCTGAGTCCTTCTCTCTTGGTTCACTGTTTCTGAATATCATGGCTTGCGTGTAAATGACCATTGACTGTCGCACAACAAGTGTGACTCTCTCCTGAAAACAAAGAGTTATAGTATAGAAACTTGCGTAGGATATGTATTGCAACGAAGTGCACTTGCAACATTTGAATCTGAGTCATCCTCACGTGGTTAACTATTTTGGAAAAATCATGGCCTGCTTCAACATGTTCCATGGAAATGTGGCACAACTGTTATTTTCTCCTGAAAACAAAGATTTACAGTATAGGAACTTCCATAGGATACTTACCGGTAAGAAGTTCACGTGCAATATTTGACTCTGAACCCTCCTCACTTGGTTCACTATTTTGGAAATTCATGGCAGGCGGGAATATGTTCCATGCTAATGTCACAAAAACTAGTAAGATTTTCTCCTGAACGCAAATGTTCCAGTGTAGAAACTTCTCTACGATACTTATCCCCAAGAAGTGCACATCCTATATTTGATTCTGAATCCTCCGCACTTGTTTCACTATTTTGGAAATCATCTCCTGCATGAATAGTTCCATGGAAACATGGCAACACAAGTGTGATTTTCTGCGGAACACAAAGAGGTACAGTATCGAAACTTCTGTAGGACACTGATAAGTGCACTTCCAACATTTGACTCTGAGTCCTCCGCACTTGGTTCACTATTTTGCAAAATCATAGCCTGCGTGAACATGTTCCAGGGAAACATTGCAAAGCCAGTATCATACTCTCCCGAATACAAAGAATGACATTATAGAAACTTTGGTGGCATACTTACCCCTAAGAAGAAGAGAACTTGCAACATTTTACTCTGAGTCCTGCTCTCTTGGTTCACTATTTGGAATATAATGGCTTGCGTGTAAATGTTCCATTGACTGTCGCACAACAAGTGTGACTTTCTCCTGAAAACAAAGAGTTACAGTATAGAAACTTCTGTAGGATACGTATCCCAACGAAGTGTACTTGCAACATTTGCCTCTGAACCCTCCTCACTTGTTTCACTATTTTGGAAATTCATGGCCTGTGTGAACATGTGCATGAAAATGTCAAAAAACAATTATGATTTTCTCCTGGACACAAATGTTACAGTGTAGAACCTTCACTAGGATATTTATCCCCAAGAAGTGCATATCCTACATTTGATTCTGAATCCTCCACACTTGGTTCACTATTTTGGAAATCATCTCCTGCATGAATAGGTTCCATGGAAATGTCACAAAACAAGTGTGATTTTCTGCAGAACACAAAGAGGTACAGTATCGAAACTTAGTAGGATACTTACCACTAAGAAGTGCACTTCCAACATTTGACTCTGAGTCCTCCTCACCTCATCACAAAGAATGACAGTATAGAAACTTTTGTGGGATACTTACCGTTAAGAAGAGCACTTGCAACATTTGACTCTGAGTCCTTCTCTCTTGGTTTATTAGTTTGGAATATCATGGCTTGTGTGTAAATGTTCCATTGACTGAAGCAGAACAAGTGTGACTTTCTCCTGATCACAAAGAGTTACAGTACAGAAACTTCTGTAGGATTTGTATCCCAACGAAGTGCACTTGCAATATTTGACTCTGAGTCATCCTCACTTGGTTAACTATTTTGGAAAAATCATGGCCTGTTTCAACATGTTCCATGGAAATGTGGCACAACGACTGTTATTTTCTCTTGAACACAAAGAGTTACAGTATAGGAACTTCCGTAGGATACTTACCGGTAAGAGGTGCATGTGCAATATTTGACTCTGAACCCTCCTCACTTGGTTCACTATTTTGGAAAATCATGGCCTGCGTGAACATGTTATATGCAAATGTTGCAAAACAAGTAGGATCTTCTCCTGAACACAAAGTGTTAGAGTATAGAATCGTCTGTAGGATACTTATCCCTAAGAAGTTCACTTCAAACATTTGACTCTCACTCCTCCTCTCTTGGTTCACCATTTTGGAAAATCAAGGCCTGCGTGAACATATTCCATGAAAACGTCACAAAACCAGTGTGATTTGCCCCTGAACATAAAAAGTTACAACGTATGAACATCTACAGGATTCTTATCAATGAGACGTGAAAGTGAAAGATGTGAATTTGACGCTTCCTCACTTTGTCACTATTTTCAAGCTCATTACAGGCCTGGACATAGTTGGTAGAATCAGCACAAAACGAATGTTGTTCTCTCCAGAATACAAAGTTTTACCATCTAGAAACCTGTATAGGATACTTGTCCCTCCTATGCACTTGGTTCATGATTTTGGAAGGGAATGACATGCATGAACATGTTTCATTGAAACGTCGTAAACCAAGTGTGATTTCCTCCTGAACAGAAAGAGTTACATTATAGAAACTTCTGTACGACAATTATCGTAAAGAAGTGCACTTGCAAGATATGACTCAGAGACCTGCTCACTTGGTACACTATTTTGTAAAATCATGGCCTGTGTGAACATATGCCATGCAAATGTCACAAAACCAGTATGATTTTCTCCTGAACACAAATGTTACAGTATACAAACTTCTGTAGGATACTTATCCCTAAGAGGTGCACTTCCAGCATTTGACTCTGAATCCTCCTCACTTGGTTCACTATTTTGGAAACTCATGGCCTGCATGAATATGTTTCATGGAAATGTCACAAAACAAGTATGATTTTCACCTGAACGCAAATGTTACAGTGTACAAACTTCACTAGAGTACTTATCTGCAAGAAGTGCACTTCCTATATTTGATTCTGAATGCTCTGCACTTGGTTCACTATTTTGGAAATCATCTCCTACATGAATAGGTTCCATGGAAACATCGCAAAACAAGTGTAATTTTCTCATGAACACAAAGAGGTACAGTATCAAAACTTCTGTAGGATACTTACCACTAATAAGTGCACTTCCAACATTTGACTCTGAGTCCTCCACACTTGGTTCACTATTTTGCAAAATCATAGCCTGCATGATCATGTTCCAGGGAAACACTGCAAAACAAGTGTGATACTCTCCCGAATACAAAGAATGACAGTATAGAAACTTTGGTGGCATACTTACTCCTAAGAAGAAGAGAACTTGCAACATTTGACTCTGAGTCCTGCTCTCTTGGTTCACTATTTCTAAATATCATGGCTTGCGTGTAAATGTTTCATTGACTGTCGCACAACAAGTGTGACTTTCTCCTGAAAACAAAGAGTTACAGTATAGAAACTTCTGTAGGATACGTATCCCAACGAAGTGTACTTGCAACATTTGCCTCTGAACCCTCCTAACTGGTTTCAATATTTTGGAAATTCATGGCTGTGTGAACATGTGCATGCAAATGTCACAAAACAAGTATGATTTTTTCCTGAATGCAAATGTTACAGTGTAGAAACTTCTCTAGGATACTTATCCACAAGAAGCGCACTTCCTACATTTGATTCTGAATCCTCCACACTTGGTTGACTATTTTGGAAATCATCTCCTGCATGAATAGGTTCCATGGAATCGTCGCAGAACAAGTGTGATTTTCTGCATAACACAAAGAGGTACAGTATTGAAACTTCTGTAGGATACTTACCACTAAGAAGTGCACTTCCAACATTTGACTCTGAGTCCTCCTCACTTGAACACAAAGAATGACAGTGTAGAAACTTTTGTGGGATACTTACCGCTAAGGAGAAGAGCACTTGCAACATTTGACTCTGAGTCCTTCTCTCTTGGTTCACTAGTTTGGAATATCATGGCTTGTGTGTAAATGTTCCATTGACTGAAGCAGAACAAGTGTGACTTTCTCCTGATCACAAAGAGTTACAGTATAGAAACTTCTGTAGGATACGTATCCCAACAAAGTGCACTTGCAATATTTGACTCTGAGTCATCCTCACTTGTTTAACTATTTTGGAAAAATCATGGCCTGCTTCAACATGTTCCATGGAAATGTGGCACAACAACTGTTATTTTCTCATGAAGACAAAGAGTTACAGTATAGGAACTTCCATAGGATACTCTCCGGTAAGAAGTGCATGTGAAATATTTGACTCTGAACCCTCCTCACTTGGTTCAATATTTTGGAAAATCATGGCTTGCATGAACATGTGCCATGCAAATGTCACAAAACAAGTATGATTTTCACCAGAACGAAAATGTTACAGTGTACAAACTTCTTTAGGATACTTATCCCTAAGAGGTGCATTTCCAGCATTTGACTCTGAATCCTCCTCACTTGGTTCACTATTTTGGAAATTCATGTCCTGCCTGAACATGTTCCATGCAAATGTCACAAAACAAGTATGATTTACTCCTGAACGCAAATGTTACAGTGTATAAACTTCTCTAGGATACTTATCCCCAAAAAGTGCACTTCCCACATTTGATTCTGAATCCTCCACACTTGGTTCACTATTTTGGAATTCATCTCCTGCATGAATAGTTTCCATGGAAACGTCGCAAAAGAGGTGTGATTTTCTGCAGAATCCAAAGAGGTACAGTATCAAAACTTCTGTAGGATACTTACCACTAACAAGTGCACTTCCAACATTTGAACTCTTAGTCATCCTCAGTTGATTAACTATTTAGGAAAATCATGGCCTGCTTCAACATGTTCCATGGAAATGTGGCACAACAAATGTTCTTTTGTCCTGAACAAAAAGAGTTACAGTATAGGAACTTGCGTAGGACACTTACCGGTATGAAGTGCACGTGCAATATTTGACTCTGAACGCTCCTCACTTGGTTCACTATTTTGGAAATTCATGGCCTGCGTGAAAATGTTCCATGCAAATGTCACAAAACAAGTATGATCTTCTCCTGAATGCAAAAGTTACAGTGTAGAACCTTCAATAGGATACTTATCCCCAAGAAGTGCACTTCCTACATTTGATTCTGGATCCTCCGCACTTGATTCACTATTGTGTAATTCATCTCCTCCATGAATACGTTCCATGGAAACGTCGCAAACAAGTGTGATTTTCTGCAGAACACAAAGAGGTACATTTTTGAAACTTCTGAAGGATGCTTACCACTAAGAAGTGCACTTCTAACATTTGATTCTGAGTCCTCCTCACTTGGTTCACTATTTTGGAAAATCATAGCCAGTGTGAACATATTCCAGGGACACACTGCAAAACAAGTGTGATACTCTCCTGAACACAAAGAATGACAGTATAGACACTTTGGTGGAACACTTACCGCTAAGAAGAAGAGCACTTGCAACATTTGACTCTGAGTCCTTCTCTCTTGGTTCACTATTTTGGCATATCATGTCTTGCGTGTAAATGTTCCATTGACTATCGCGCAACAAGTGTGAATTTCTCCTGATCACAAAGAGTTACAGTATGGACACTTCTGGAGGTTGCGTATCCCAACGAAGTGCTATTGCAACATAAGACTGAGTCATCCTCATTTGCTTAACTGTTTTGGAAACACCATGGCCTGCTTCAACATGTTCCATGGAAATGTGGCACAACAACTGTTACTTTCTACTGAACACAAAGAGTTACAGTATAAGAACTTCCGTAGGACACTTACCGGTCAGAAGTGCAAGTGCCATATTTGACTCTGAACCCTCGTCACTTGGTTCACTATATTGGAAAATCAAGGCCTGCGTAAACATGTTATATGCAAATGTCGCAAAACAAGTAGGATCTTCTCCTGAACACAAAGTGTTACAGTATAGAATCTTCTGTAGGATACTTATCCCTAAGAAATGCACTTCCAACATTTGACTCTCAGTCCTCCACTCTCTGTTCACCATTTCGGAAAATCAAGGCCTGCGAGAACATATTCCATGAAAACGTCACAAAACCAGTGTGATTTCCTCCTGAAATGAAAAAGTTACAACGTATGAACATCTACAGGATTCTTATCACTGAGAAGTTTAAGTGAAACATGTGAATTTGATGCTTCCTCACTTGGTCACTATTTTCAAGCTCATTACAGGCCTGAACATAGTGGGTAGAATCAGCACAAAACGAATATTGTTTTCTCCAGAACACAGTTTTACCATCTAGAAACCTGTGTAGGATACTTGTCCAAAAGAAGTGCACATGCTACATATGACTGTGAGTCCTCTTCACTTGGTTCACGATTTTGGAAGGGAATGACATGCATGAACATGTTTCATGGAAACGTCGTAAACCAAGTGTGATTTCCTCCTGAACACAAAGAGTTACAGTACAGAAACTTCTGTATGACACATATCGTAAAGAACTGCACTTGCAAGATTTGACTCAGAGACCGGCTCACTTGGTTCACTATTTTGTAAAATCATGGCCTGTGTGAATATGTGCCATGCAAATGTCACAAAACCAGTATGATTTTCTCCTGACGCAAATGTTACAGTATAGGAACTTCTGTAGTATACTTATTCCTAAGAGGTGTACTTCCAGCATTTGACTCTGAATCCTCCTCACTTGGTTCACTATTTTGGAAACTCATTGCCTGCATGAACATGTTTCATGGAAATATCCCAAAACAAGTATGATTTTCACCTGAACGCAAGTGTTACAGTGTAGAAACGTCTCTAGGATACTTATCCCCAAGAAGTTCATTTCCTACATTTAATACTGAATCCTCCGCACTTGGTTCACTATTTTGGAAATCATCTCCTGCATGAATAGGTTCCATGGAAATGTCACAAAACAAGTTTGATTTTCTGCCGAACACAAAGAGGTACAGTATGGAAACTTCTGTAGGATACTTACCACTGAGAAGTGCACTTCCAACATTAGACTCTGAGTCCTCCGCACTTGGTTCACTATTTTAGAAAATCATAGCCTGCGTGAACATATTCCAGGGAAACATTGCAAAACAAGTGTGATACTCTCCCGAACACAAAGAATGACAGTATAGAAACTTTGCTGTCATACTTACTCCTAAGGGGAAGAGAACGTAGATCCTTGGAGGCAAAGGATTGGCAGCCACAGCAGTGTTCCTATACCTAAGGGGAACACGGGAAAGGGTTCAGGGAAAGGCCCCTGGGTCCTTGTACGTCATCGGAGAGGAGGGCCCAGAGGAAAATCAGACATGCACAAGAAAGGACTCTCTGGGAATTGGGGTGGGAGGCACAGGGGGATGGGGAGGGAGAGGGCTGGGGAAGGGGAGTAGGTGTACGGGGGGAGGAGGAGGGAGGAAGGGAACTTGTGTACCTAATAAGTTTGTATGAGATGAAATAAAAAAAAAAGAAGAAGAGAACTTAAAACATTTGACTCTGAGTCCTTCTCTCTTGGTTCACTGTTTCTGAATATCATGGCTTGCGTGTAAATGACCATTGACTGTCGCACAACAAGCGTGACTTTCTCCTGAAAACAAAGAGTTATAGTATAGAAACTTGCGTAGGATATGTATTGCAACGAAGTGCACTTGCAACATTTGAATCTGAGTCATCCTCACGTGGTTAACTATTTTGGAAAAATCATGGCCTGCTTCAACATGTTCCATGGAAATGTGGCACAACTGTTATTTTCTCCTGAAAACAAAGATTTACAGTATAGGAACTTCCATAGGATACTTACCGGTAAGAAGTTCACGTGCAATATTTGACTCTGAACCCTCCTCACTTGGTTCACTATTTTGGAAATTCATGGCAGGCGGGAATATGTTCCATGCAAATGTCACAAAAACTAGTAAGATTTTCTCCTGAACGCAAATGTTCCAGTGTAGAAACTTCTCTACGATACTTATCCCCAAGAAGTGCACATCCTATATTTGATTCTGAATCCTCCGCACTTGTTTCACTATTTTGGAAATCATCTCCTGCATGAATAGTTCCATGGAAACATGGCAACACAAGTGTGATTTTCTGCGGAACACAAAGAGGTACAGTATCGAAACTTCTGTAGGACACTGATAAGTGCACTTCCAACATTTGACTCTGAGTCCTCCGCACTTGGTTCACTATTTTGCAAAATCATAGCCTGCGTGAACATGTTCCAGGGAAACATTGCAAAGCCAGTATCATACTCTCCCGAATACAAAGAATGACATTATAGAAACTTTGGTGGCATACTTACCCCTAAGAAGAAGAGAACTTGCAACATTTGACTCTGAGTCCTGCTCTCTTGGTTCACTATTTTGGAATATAATGGCTTGCGTGTAAATGTTCCATTGACTGTCGCACAACAAGTGTGACTTTCTCCTGAAAACAAAGAGTTACAGTATAGAAACTTCTGTAGGATACATATCCCAACGAAGTGTACTTGCAACATTTACCTCTGAACCCTCCTCACTTGTTTCACTATTTTGGAAATTCATGGCCTGTGTGAACATGTGCATGAAAATGTCAAAAAACAATTATGATTTTCTCCTGGACACAAATGTTACAGTGTAGAACCTTCACTAGGATATTTATCCCCAAGAAGTGCATATCCTACATTTGATTCTGAATCCTCCACACTTGGTTCACTATTTTGGAAATCATCTCCTGCATGAATAGGTTCCATGGAAATGTCACAAAACAAGTGTGATTTTCTGCAGAACACAAAGAGGTACAGTATCGAAACTTAGTAGGATACTTACCACTAAGAAGTGCACTTCCAACATTTGACTCTGAGTCCTCCTCACCTCATCACAAAGAATGACAGTATAGAAACTTTTGTGGGATACTTACCGTTAAGAAGAGCACTTGCAACATTTGACTCTGAGTCCTTCTCTCTTGGTTCACTAGTTTGGAATATCATGGCTTGTGTGTAAATGTTCCATTGACTGAAGCAGAACGAGTGTGACTTTCTCCTGATCACAAAGAGTTACAGTACAGAAACTTCTGTAGGATTTGTATCCCAACGAAGTGCACTTGCAATATTTGACTCTGAGTCATCCTCACTTGGTTAACTATTTTGGAAAAATCATGGCCTGTTTCAACATGTTCCATGGAAATGTGGCACAACGACTGTTATTTTCTCTTGAACACAAAGAGTTACAGTATAGGAACTTCCGTAGGATACTTACCGGTAAGAGGTGCATGTGCAATATTTGACTCTGAACCCTCCTCACTTGGTTCACTATTTTGGAAAATCATGGCCTGCGTGAACATGTTATATGCAAATGTTGCAAAACAAGTAGGATCTTCTCCTGAACACAAAGTGTTAGAGTATAGAATCGTCTGTAGGATACTTATCCCTAAGAAGTTCACTTCAAACATTTGACTCTCACTCCTCCTCTCTTGGTTCACCATTTTGGAAAATCAAGGCCTGCGTGAACATATTCCATGAAAACGTCACAAAACCAGTGTGATTATGCCCTGAACATAAAAAGTTACAACGTATGAACATCTACAGGATTCTTATCAATGAGACGTGAAAGTGAAAGATGTGAATTTGACGCTTCCTCACTTTGTCACTATTTTCAAGCTCATTACAGGCCTGGACATAGTTGGTAGAATCAGCACAAAACGAATGTTGTTCTCTCCAGAATACAAAGTTTTACCATCTAGAAACCTGTATAGGATACTTGTCCCTCCTATGCACTTGGTTCATGATTTTGGAAGGGAATGACATGCATGAACATGTTTCATTGAAACGTCGTAAACCAAGTGTGATTTCCTCCTGAACAGAAAGAGTTACATTATAGAAACTTCTGTAGGACAATTATCGTAAAGAAGTGCACTTGCAAGATATGATTCAGAGACCTGCTCACTTGGTACACTATTTGTAAAATCATGGCCTGTGTGAACATATGCCATGCAAATGTCACAAAACCAGTATGATTTTCTCCTGAACACAAATGTTACAGTATACAAACTTCTGTAGGATACTTATCCCTAAGAGGTGTACTTCCAGCATTTGACTCTGAATCCTCCTCACTTGGTTCACTATTTTGGAAACTCATGGCCTGCATGAACATGTTCATGGAAATATCCCAAAACANGTGACATTTGAATGGCACATGTTCACACAGGCCATGATTCACAAAATAGAAGCAAGTGCGGAGGACTCAGAGTTAAATGGTCCAAGTGCGCTTCTTTAGGAGAAGTATCGTACAGAAGTTTCTATATTGTAACTCTTTGTGTTCAGGAGGAAATCACACGTTTACGACGTTTCCATGAAACATGTTCATGCATGTCGTTCCCTTCGAAAACAGTGAACCAAGTGAAGAGGACTCACAGTCTATATGTAGCATGTGCACTTCTTTGGGAAGTCATATGTAGCATGTGCACATTTTTGGGATAAGTTTTCTACACAGGTTTCTAGACTGTAAAACGTTGTATTCTGGAGAAAACAACATTGTGTTGTACTGATTCTACCAAAGAGGTTCAGGCTTGTAATGAAAATAGTGACCACGTGAGGCGCATCCAATTCACATGTTTCACTTTCTTCTCAGTGATAAGAATCCTGTAGATGTTCATAAGTTTATTTTTTTGTTGAGGAGAAATCACACTGGTTTTGTGATGTTTCATGGAATATGTTCACGCAGGCTTGATTTCCAAAAGAGTCAACCAAGTGAAGAAGACTGAGAGTCAAAAGTTGGAGGTACACTTCACAGGGATAAGTATACTACAGAAGATTCTAGAGTGTTACACTTTGTGTTCAGGAGAAGATCATATTTGTTTTGTGACATTCGCACGTAACATGTTCACGCAGGCCATGATTTTCCAAAGAGTGAACCAAGTGCGGAGGATTCAGAGTAATGTTGGAAATTCACTTCTACTTGCTCGTGATAAGGATCCTTGAGAAGTTCCTATCTGTAACATTTGTGTTCAGGCTAAATCATACTTGTTTTGTGTGACATTTGATGGCACATGTTCACTCAGGCCAGGATTTACAAAATAGTGAACCAAGTGAGGAGGACGCTGAGTTAAATGTGGCAAATGCAGTTCTTTAGGAGAAGTATCATACAGAAGTTTCTATATTGTAACTCTTTGTGTCAGGAGGAAATCACACTTGTTTTACGACGTTTCCATGAACATGTTCATGCATGTCATTCCCTTCGAAAACAGTGAACCAAGTGCAGAGGACTCACAGTCATATGTAGCATGTGGACTTCTTTTCTAAGTCATGTGCAGCATGTGCAGTTCTTCGGACAGGTATCCTACACAGGTTTCTAGACTGTAACACTTTGTGTTCTGGAGAAAACAACATTTGTTTGGTGCTGATTCTACCAACTATGTTCAGGCTTGTAATGAGCTTGAAAATGTGACACGTGAGGACGCGTCCAATTCACATGTTTCACTTTCTTCTCAGTGATAAATCATGTTAGATGTTCATAGTTGTAACTTTTTTTTTCCGGAAATGCACACTGGTTTTGTGATGTTTTCATGGAATATGTTCACGGACTTCTTTTCTAAGTCATGTGCAGCATGTGCACTTCTTTCGACAGTATCCTACACAGGTTTCTAGACTGTAACACTTTGTTCTGGAGAAAACAACATTTGTTTGTGCTGATTCTACCAACTATGTTCAGGCTTGTAATGAGCTTGAAAATAGTGACCAAGTGAGGACGCGTCAATTCACATGTTTCACTTTCTCTTCTCAGTGATAAGAATCCTGTAGATGTTCATACGTTGTAACTTTTTGTTCCGGAGAAATGCACACTGGTTTTGTGACGTTTTCATGGAATATGTTCACGCAGGCCTTGATTTTCCAAGTGAACCAAGTGAGGAGGACTGAGAGTCAAATGTTGGAGGTGCACTTCTCAGGGATAAGTATCCTACAGAAGATTCTGTAGTGTTACGCTTTGTGTTCAGGAGAAGATCATCCTCGTTTTGCGACATTCGCACATAACATGTTCACGCAGGCCATGATTTTCCAAAAGAGTGAACCAAGTGCGGAGGATTCAGAGTCAAATGTTGGCATTTCACTTCTTAGGGATAAGTATCCTAGAGAAGTTCCTAAACTGTAACTTTTGTGTTCAGGCGAAAATCATACTTGTTTTCTGACATTCGAATGGCACATGTTTCACACAGGCCATGATTTCACAAAATAGAGAACCAAGTGGGGAGGACTCAGAGTTCAATGTTGCAAGTGCGCTTCTTTAGGAGAAGTATCGTACAGAAGTTTCTATATTGTAACTCTTTGTGTTCAGGAGGAAATCACACTTGTTTTACGTTTCCATGAAATATGTTCAGTCTTGTCGTTCCCTTCGAAAACAGTGAACCAAGTGAAGAGGACTCACAGTCATATGTAGCATGTGCACTTCGTTGGGAAGTCATTGCAGCATGTGCACTTCTTATAAGTATTCCTACAGGTTTCTAGACTGTAAACTTGTATTCTGGAGAAAACAACATTTGTTTTGTGCTGATTCTACCAACTATGTTCAGGCTTGTAATGAAAATAGTGACCAAGTGAGGACGCGTCAAATTCACATGTTTCACTTTCTCTTCAGTGATAAGAATCCTGTAGATGTTCATACGTTGTAACTTTTTATGTTCCGAGAGAAATGCACACTGGTTTTGTGACGTTTTCATGGAATATGTTCACAGGCCTTGATTTTCCAAAAGAGTGAACCAAGTGAGGAGGACTGAGAGTCAAATGTTGGAGGTGCACTTCTCAGGGATAAGTATCCTACAGAAGATTCTGTAGTGTTACGCTTTGTGTTCAGGAGAAGATCATCCTCGTTTTGCGACATTCGCACATAACATGTTCACGCAGGCCATGATTTTCCAAAAGAGTGAACCAAGTGCGGAGGATTCAGAGTCAAATGTTGGCATTTCACTTCTTAGGGATAAGTATCCTAGAGAAGTTCCTAAACTGTAACTTTGTGTTCAGGCGAAAATCATACTTGTTTTCTGACATTGGAATGGCACATGTTCACACAGGCCATGATTTCACAAAATAGAGAACCAAGTGCGGAGGACTCAGAGTTAAATGCAAGTGCGCTTCTTTAGGAGAAGTTCGTACAGAAGTTTCTATATTGTAACTCTTTGTGTTCAGGAGGAAATCACACTTGTTTTAGGACGTTTCCA